>CM021106.1:212492567-212779489 GCA_007115665.2 Sequoiadendron giganteum
AAAAAAAAAATTCTACAAGTTTATAGAATTTTTCACCATATGGATCATGAGAAATGAATTTTTTTTATCAAATTGGAAACCCTAATTTCTAAACATGACCATCTAGAGCATTTTTTTCATAACTTTCTCAAATTAACTCCAAATGAGACCAAACCAAAAGAATTTGAACCCTAAAACATATCTCTAACTTTTCCAATGATTGACTGAGCCATTACAGTTTGTACAAATCTTTACAAGCATAATTTCTTGCTGCAAAACAATGAAAAATCTGCAACTATTGACACCAAAAATGTTATAACTTTTGCAAATCATAACAAAAATTGACCAGAACAATTGAAAATGAAAGGTATCTCATTCCTCCATCTTCTCCAAGAATTATCCCATCTGTACAAGCAAGTACGAATCCATACAAAAGGAAAGAACAAGTTTGTAATGCTAGAAAATGCAAAGAAATGCTTGCTTTCATTCCCCAAAAAACTTCAAAATCAATTTCTTTCCTCTTTATCCAACCTTGGAGGGTACATGAATACATTTAAGACCAATTCTAACTGCTTAGTAACATTTCTTGCTTTGCATGTAACAATTTCTTGCATTTTTTGCCACTTGGACAAAGTTGCATGACAACTTTTAGCAACATTTGGCAATTTTTACATTTTGAATCAAAACCATCTAAACACTCCAAAATGAACCCATATGATTAAAAATGGTCATAAATGACCTTAGAAAACTTCAAAGCACACAAAACAACCTAAAATCCAAATTTTTGCAACATTACTCAAAACGCATCAAAAGATGCCCTTGCATCATACTCCCCAGGGAAAAGGAATTTGAGTTCTATCTCAAATGATGGTCTGATTTTATTTCTCTTCTTCTAATTGTGCTCTATGTGGAGCTATTCTCCATGATTTTCATGATCTTCTCCAGGTGCCTTGATCTTCATGCATTTGTAGTGTGTTTGTTTTTTGGACCTCCTCCTGATAATCTTCTTCTCAACTGCAAGACTCCAAAATTCTACTTCTCTGTCATATTCCTCATTATTGTTGTCCATTTCTTCATCTTTCATCAAGTGGGAATGCTTGAACAAATGTCCACATTGATCAATTTATTTATCCAACAAATCATACTCAAGACCAATAATCAAATCTGCATCTTCCTCATACAAATTCTTGTGGAAATTGAAACTTGCCATGTGTCCACCTTCTTGTTTATTCTCCATCATTTCATTATTCAATTCAAACAAATTAGGATCAAAATATTCATTATTTACCTCATTTTTCCTTGTTGTCCCAATTTCTTTTTCATCATTTATCATTGCCATAGCCATGTCTTCATGTCCTTCTATCAAGCCTCCTTCAAGCAGGTTGTTTATTTTCTCCATCTCTTTCCATAGGAGATCATTATCTTCTTCATCTAATTGTTTGTCATAATGAGGCTCTTCAAGTTGTGTCATCTCTGTGTTTGCATTTGCTGCAAATTCTTTCTCTTCATCCTCCAAAGGATGTGTTATAATGGCTGCAACTCCACACTTAACCTCTTCATTCATGTCTTCAAAAAGATAGTCATATGCTACCATATCTTCTTTCTTTTCACTCTTTTCCTCCATACATGCTATTGTAATCTCCAAGGTATCAACTCTTCATGTGTTTCCTCTTCTTCACATCACTGTCCCGCACATTCCATGTCCTCCAAAGGACCAAACATCTCTGCAATCTCTCCTTCTGCCTCTTCAAAAAGGCATGCTATTATTGTATCACCTTCACCTTCCAAGATAGCTATCATTTTCTTCCTTCTTTTTTCAATAATCACCTTTATGGGCCATTTCACCTTTTTTCTCATTGGCCAATGCCAAACATTTTCTTGATATGCTTTCTCAAGACACAACTACACTATAAGCTTAATGTTTCTTTCAAACTCTGCCATATCTCTTTCAAAATATAATCTTATCTTATTGATTTTAATCTTCTCCTTTTGAGTTTGCTACTACATCTTCTTACTATCTCTCCTCTTTTCTTGATCCATGCTTCTTGTGATACCTCACCTAGGTTTCATTTCTTTTTCCTCACTACCTAGTCTTTTGGCATCCAGGTTCTTCACTTCAACCTTGCAAAAGCAACACAAAATTTCCAAAACTTCTCTTTCCCAAATATTTGGGCTCTGATACCAAAATGATGTAGAGGAAGGAGATTCTTAAACTTGATTCAATTGACACATTTGATATAATGGTTCATCACAAAGCATAATTGGGTGCGTCCTAGTTCATCTTGGAAACATTTTTGCAATGGCCTAATAGGAATTCAACAAGGTAAAATAGTGTTATGCATGAATTCTTGGACATTTCAATATTTTCATAACATTTCTCAATGATTCTACACTCAACCATTATCAAACTATGCAAAGATTTGTTCAACCCTTTAGCAACTAGGGTTTTATGACAGTTTTCTTGCAAAATGAGACACACATTCAACTATTTCGCCTCACATCCCATCAAATCTTGGCCTAGGGATTGTAAATATGAAAGAAGACATGAAAAAAAAAATTTCTACAAGTTTATAGAATTTTTCACTATACGGATCATGAGAAATAAATTTTCTTTTATCAAATTGGAAACCCTAATTTTTGAACATAGCCATCTAGAGTATTTTTGTCATAACTTTCTCAAATTAACTCCAAATGATACCAAACCAAAATAATTTTAACCCTAAAACATATGTCTAACTTTTCCAATGATTTTTTGATCCATTACAGGTCGTAAAAATCTATACAAGCATAATTTCTTGCTGCAAAGCAATGAAAAATCTGTAACTATTGACACCAAAAATGCTATAACTTTTGCAAATCATAACAAAATTTGACCAAACCAATTGAAAATGAAAGGTATATCATTCCTTCATCTTCAACAGGAAGTATCCCATCCGTACAATAAATTACAAATCCATACAAAGGGAAAGAACAAATCCGCAATATTAGAAAATGCACAGAAATGCTTGCTTTCATTCCCCTAAAAACTTCAAAATCAGTTTCTTCCCTCTCTATCCAAGCTTGGAGGGTACATGCATACATTTAAGACCAATTCTAAATGATTAGTACATTTTTTCCTTGCATGTAACAATTTCTTTCTTTTTTTGCCACTTGGACAAAGTTGCATGACAACTTTTAGCAACATTTGGCAATTTTTACATTTTTAATTAAAAAACCCTCTAAACACTCCAAAATGAACCCATATGATTCAAAATGGTCATAAATGACCTTAGGAAACTTCAAAACATACAAAACAACCTAAAATCCATTTTTTTGCAACATGACTCAAAATGCAGACCAAAAGATGCCCCTACATCACTTAACCCTTGAGATCCAAAGTTTAGAATAAGAATGTTTTCTTTTTCTTTTTCTTTTTCTTATATACATACGATGGATGGATGGATTTATAATGGATAGAATTGTGATATCTAGTGGCACTATGCAAACACACCCTAAGAATTTGATAAAACTAACTTCATTAGATGTAACGACAAAATCTTAACTTTGTGTTGTTATCAAAACCATATCATTATTAATTGTTATTTTCAAAGAGGTAGAATAGATTATTGTCTTGATTGTAAATTATTAACGTGGTTGGTATATTTTTCAAAAAATATCATCATTGTATTGATATTACCACTTGAATGATCCTTGAAATATTTCATACATTAGAAATTAAGCTAGCAATACATAATTTCATGTCATCAAATTATTAAGTTGTAAGGATTAGTTTTTTAAGTATTACATAGTTCTTGGCAATGAAATTGATATCTATTGTAATTTTATTTGTATCGATGGTGTAGGCATGGGTATATTTTTATCCATAATTATATAATCATTGGGATGTAGGACCATTAATATTGAAAATATCATTATTATCTTATCATTGTCATATTGAATGATCCTTAAATGAATTTTCATAGATTAATGAATAAATTATTAATGTGTGATTTTATAATGTTGGGTTATCAAGTTTTAATTAAAGGAAAGGAAAGGTCCTTTTATAGTCCACGATACCAGGTGGTCTATTTTTGGGTCTACAGATGGCTTGCAGTATATGGGACTCCTTGTACTCCCAATATGAGGGAGGCACCTAACTCATGCTCCACAATACGTGGTGTACATACCTTACCCCCTGCAAGATTTGAACTTGTGACCTCTCTTTCAAGAGTACAAGTTCTCCACCATTAGGCAAGATTTGAACTTGTTGGGTCCTTTTAAGCTCAATGGTTGTTTAAATATCATTTGAATATTAAAATGATATACTAATGAGCAATAATTTTGATGTCCATTAAAGGTCATTTTGCATGATTGATTCAAATAGTATATGAATGGGTCTAATTCTTAGTGTTATTGAATAACATGCATCTCATTTAGCCAAGTACAATTTAATTTTAATAATATGTATAAGGGAATGCCTTGTAATTCAAGTTGCATGAAATATCTAGTATGTTGAATTGAATTAGGATTAGACATACATGTGATTAACCTATATCCATTCCTTTATTCATATGTATTTATGATAGGGTTACACTACATGTGTGAAGTGAATTTATATAGTGTGCCTAACATTTTTTTATGTATTAGGATACAATGGTCTATAAGTGGCAAATTGATTTATAAGACATGTGAATGAAGTAGAGTCTTCTTTTGGAACTTAGAGGATATACCTTCATGTTGTCAAGCTTGTGGGCATACAAGCTTAGGTGGTCGAACTATGATTCCTCTGTGAATTATATACGTAGGAAAGACCGTTAGAGATGAGCCCTCAAGGAATTAGGTCAAGCCCTTAGGACTATCCTTCTGAGTTTTGTTTTGGGTCTTGCCATTCTCTCTCGATGTTGTAATCCACATTTTTACTTGTATAGCTATGTAATTATATCGCTTATTATGGTGAACATGTACTATAACTCATTGATCTTACATGTGCATCAAGTCTTATAGACCATGTAGGTATAGATATCGGGGTGATCCCACAATACTGATTTACAATTTTTGGGAAAACTAGACACTGAACTGATTTTTTTAAACTAAATCTTCACTTTCGGGCTCCTATAGTGGCTAAACCGTGAGGAATTTGAAGATGATGCAAACTAGTGATTTGTGAAGTTTTGTCTATAGATTCTAAATATATTTTTTTCAAAAAAATTGGAATTAGATTGCACTTTTGTTTTCATCTCCTTCGAAAAATAGTTTTTATCAGTAAACAACATTTTTAAGAAGTGATGCTCACCGTATACAACATAAAAATTGTATGAAGGATACAATTCTGTTTTTTTCAAATTTAGATTTGTAACTATGATATCTAACCAGTTCACTTGGTTTCATAGTGTTTTATTAAAAAAAATTCCTTAATCAAGTTTTGAAGTCAAACCAATTACAATTCAGACATAGGGGATTGTATACAACATAAAAAATTTTGTATGTATCAAAATTTAATTTTTTTTTAATGAATCAAGGACATCAATACCCAACCTGAACATATTTTACAAAATTTTATTTTGATAATCTACTATTTTCTACATGTGCAAAAAAAAGAGCTTGATTTTCGGTGAAAAACCTACATTCACAAGAAATACAAAAAAAAATATAATAATCAAATTAAATTTAATTAAAATTATACTTTTTTGGAAGCTTATAATAAGGACTACATACTTACAAAAAATAAATTTTAAATGAACTCATTTGATCCCCCAAAAAGTAAATAAAAAGTGGTTTTTTATCAATATTTTGATAGGTGTAAAGGAGACTTTGTTATAGGTATGGTTTAAAACTAGCGGGGTTCTATCCAAGGGGGATTGGTCTAAGGTGGTTTTATCAAACCCTCTTCAATTGGAATCCTTTAAATTGAACTTTTCAAGGCTTAAATAATTATATTTTCTAAAAATATGTGATTTCGGCAAGTTTTCCTTCCTCACTCAAATTGTAAATTACGACACATTGGAATATGAGAGGTGCTTGAGTGTGTAAGAGGTGTGTTAAGTTGACCCATAATAAGTAGATGTTATTGTTAAAGATAAGAAACTCATTTCTATCCTTGCTCATAACTAGTGATATCATTGATCATAGCTTTAGGTAGTATATTATGCTAATATAGTTGTAAGTAGCAAGCTATGTTGCTATTATCTTCCGAATATAAAAAATTATTGAAAAATTAGTAAAGTTGTTAAAAATTTGTTAGGTAGTTTAGTGTGTAGAATGTGGGCATTACATTAGAAAAAACAAACCATTGTTGCTTGCTCTTCCACAGAGGAAGAAAATCATGTCGCAAGGGGGCTATCTGTGAGGCGATATAGTTACGTCGCATTTTGACAAGTAGGGGAGTTCCTGATCAGGTCCTACCACTTTGTTCTGCAACAATCAGATTGTGTTGAAGCTTGTTCGTAATATGTTGTTTCATGAGCATACCAAGCATATTGAGTTTCAACACCATTATATCTATAAGCATGTTCAGCAAAAAAATATACGACTCGAGTTTTGTTCGACTCAAGAGCATCGTGCAAACATTTTTACCAAATCACTTATAGATGTGAAGTTTGAGGCTTTCTAAACTTTCATGCTTTGGTCTCTTGGGCATATGATGTAATAAAGGGGGGTGTTAGAATAGTTTTTTTTATTACATCATTAGTATAATAATATGTAACTACTTATGTAGTTACAATATAGTTGATCAGGTATGCCCGATCAAGTTGGTTATTTACCAACCTTACTTTGCATTTATTCATGCCTTCCTGATTAATGAATTCACTCAATTTCTCTCATTCATTTTATCAGTAAATATAACATAATTTTAAATCATACAACCTTGGCATTAAGTCCCACTCATACAAATTGAATTTTAGTTAACCATGGGAAAAATCCCTTACACTTTTAACTAGCTCCTCACTAATTGCATGGGGCAACTTAGAACGATTGATGATAGCTAAAGGTCAAAATCCTAGAGTAGCTAGAAATCTAATTTCAGTTTCGAAGTTGAATGATTTGGGAATACATGTAACATTTGATTTAGCATGGTTGCAGATTGGTAAGAGGAAATCTGGTGATAGCAAGAGGGACAAGAAAGGGGACTTTATTTAGGCTTGAAACCAAGTTACTATTGTTAACTCCACCAATGTAGCTTAAAAATCTGAAAAATAGTTGTATGTTGTGGCACCTGAGATTGGGCCACATTGGTGAGACTGGTTTAAAAACCATTTTGAATAAAAAGTTAGACGATTTTTCCTATTCTAATGAAATTTTTTATTTCTATGAGCATTGAATGTTTGGTAAACAAAACAAAACATATTTTCCTTCAAGAAGTACTAAATCTAAGAATAAATTGGAACTTATTCATTTAGATGTATTTCGACATGTGGATGTGGAATCAATTGGAAAATTTAGATATTTTGTGAACTTCATTGATGATATTACAAGATATACTTGGTTATATTTTATGAGGCATAAATATGAAGTTTTCACTAAGTTTAAATAATTTAAAGCCTTAGTTGAAAAGAAAACGGATTGTAATATTAAGGTTTTGAGGTCTCATAATGGAGGGGAATACGATTGTAAGAAATTTGATGAAATTTTGTAAGCATGCGGGAATTTTTAGACAAAAACTACTCCTTACACATGCAAAAAAATGGAGTGGCAGAAAGGATGAATTGGAAAATTATGGAAAGATCCAGAAGTATGTTAAGTAGTTCACAACTTGACAAATGCTTTTGGGTAGAAGCTATAACTATTGATTGTTACTTGTTGAATACATCTTCTTGTAAGGCTCTTGAAATAACACCTTATGAAATGTGGATAGGTAAGAAACCTTTTGTTCCACATTTAAGGGTATTTGGTTGTGACACTTATGTTCATGTGCCTAAAGAAAAATGAACTAAGTTGAATCCAAAAGCTGAAAACTGCATTTTCATTGGATATGGTGATAATGTAAAAGATTATAAGTTATGGAATCCTCTAACCAAGAAAAATATATTTTCTAGAGATGTGATTTTTAGAGAGCTTAGTGTTATTTCGATCTTGAACAACCAAAGGAAAAAAGTAAGGAAAAGAGAGTGCTTTTTAAAATTAAGCAAGAAGATACACCTTGGGAGGAACAAAGAGTTGGACTTGAGGATGAGGAGGAAGAATATGAGGTATCAGACGAATTTATTGATCAAACTGAAGAACATGAGGGAGAAAATCAGGAGGTTGAGCAAGGTCAAGAATAGAAAGAGCCTCATTCTCCTATTCTCAAAAGATCCAAAAGACAACGAAATTCAGTCAATAGGTATAGCCCACCTGATTTTTGTTGTATTTTTTCTTTGTTGTGTACTAACAATGAACCTAGATCTTTCAAGGAGGCTCTCTCTTCAGAGGAAAATGAGTCTTGGTTGTAGGCCATGCAAGAGAATATGGTGGCTTTGGATAATTGTAACACTTGGGATCTTGTTAGCTTTCCCAAAGGAAGAAATCCCATCGGATTTAAATGGGTATTTAAAAATAAATTTGGAGTAGATGGTCAATTAGAGTGGTATAAGGCCAAATTAGTGGCTAAGGGCTACTCTTAGAGAGAGGGAGTTGATTTTTGTGAAACTTTCTCTCTTGTTGCTAAATTAACTTCTATTAGATTCTTATTATCTATTGTTGTTGCTTGTGATTTTGAAATAGAGAAAATAGATGTTAAAACTGCTTTCTTGCATGGGGATCTTGAAGAGGAGATTTCTATACAACGACCTGATGGTTTTTTTGTGAAGGGAAAATAAAAGTTGGTTTGCAGGTTAAATAGATATTTGTATGGTTTGAAATAGTCACCCAGGATGTGGTATCAGAAGTTTGATGCTTTTGCATTAAATTTGAGTTGTCTTAGGAGCGAAGAGGATCATTATGTGTACATTAACATTATTGATGATCAAATCCTAATTATTATCTTGTATTTTGATGATATGTTTTTTATTGCTAACAATAAGGTGATGATTGGTGAGCTTAAGAAATAGATTTCTAGCACATTTAATATGAAGGAATTGGGGGCTGCAAAATACATTCTTGGGATGGAAATCAGCAAGGATCAGAGTCACAGAAAGCTTTGGTTAAGTTAGAATGATGATTTTGAGTATATATGTCTAAGGTTCCTTATGCTAGTGTTGTTGGTAGTTTGATGTATTCAATGGTTTGCACTAGACTAGATATAACCCAAATAGTGAGAGTTCTAAGCAGGTTTATGTTTAACTCAGGCAAAGAGCATTGAACTTTTGTTAAGAGGGTATTTAGATATTTTCAAGGTACTTTCGGTTAATATTTTCTTTATCATGGTAATAATAATGTGGTCATGCCATTGGAAATACAAGGATTTTTGGATGCAAATTGGGTAGGTGACTTGGATAGTCAAAGGTCCGCCAGTGGGTATGTGTTTACTCTTTTTAGAGGAGCAGTGAGTTGGATGAGTAAAAGATAGCCTACAGTTGCTTTATCCACTATTAAAGTTGAGTATATGGTTGCTACTCATGTTTCCAAGGAGGTAGTATGGTTACAAAGGTTGTGTGTAGGTATTGGTTTTGATTGCAGGATAGTTCAGATTGGTTGTGATAGCCAAAGTTCAATTCATTTAGCCAAGAATCCTATGTATCATGCTCAGACAAAGCATGTGGATGTACAATACTATTTTGTTCGAGAAATGGTTGCTAATGGACAAATTGAGTTGAAGAAAATTGACACTGAGGTTAATGTTACAAATTATCTTACCAAACCTGTGAGCACGGATAAGTTCATTTGATGCAAAGAGGCCATGGGCCTTGTTCTTGTACCTAGTTGATTCAATGATGGTTTGATTCCCCTAGCTCTTGCAAGGTATTCGGCAAGTGGGAGAATGTTGGAAATCAAGGTGTCTCAAACTTGACAATTCTTAAGTTATTTATTTATTATTACTGTAGTTTTTCCCATAGATAAATATCATTTATGTTATTAAATAATTGTGCTCCATCAAAAGGGACGTGAGATTTTGAGTTGGCACATTTTCCACCTGTCAATGCCTTGAAAAATAAGTTATTAGTTGACAAAAGATTCCCACTTAGTGGTTTAACATGGAAAGCCTATTTTTAAGGATGTTATGACGGATTCTATGACAATCGTAAAGGCTAAAAGTGGGGGATATCATTTTGGACGTGAGAATCATCTATGACACACGTAAGTGAATCTTTGCATAAGCTATCGATGGTTTATGACACATGTAAGAGCATCTCCTACTTTCTAGGGATTATAATGAAAACTTGTAAGAGGGTGCAATTTCATGTAAGAGACCATGTTTAGCATGTAAGGGGTCAAATGGATTTTTACCATGGTATTTTTTACCCTTGTTTTGACACATGGTAATGTTGTATGGTGGTATTTTGAACCCCCATGATTCTATATATTGAGGGGTTGAGATCAATACACTACATGAGATGTTTTATAGATACATAGATGTTGTCATATTGAAGGTTGGAGAGGAGCTAGAGTGGATATATTATAATCTTATTTTGTTGATAATACAAGCTATTCATCTCTTCTTTGGTGGAGTTTTTTCCCTAAAGGATTTCTCCATATTAAACACTATGTTGTATTCAACTTTATGTTCTTGTATTTCTTTGTTATTGTTGATCTACACTCCATATGGTTGACACTATTAAATCTGATTTAAAGTTGTTTTAAGATTCTATTATTGTTTTTCACCTATCATTTTCTAGTAATAAACCCTCCCCTATGAACTTGAGGTCACAAGGGCATCCTTAACCCAAGGACTACCTACATCCCCACCTGTAAATGAGATTGAAGTCACATGTAGTTTTTCTTACAAGGTATCTCTCTCAAGAAACATACACTTGAAATTCCCACACAAAAACCCCTCATCCAATTAATAAATAAGGGTAATACAATTTTCCACCCAAGGGAAGTTAATTAAACAAGAAGTTTCTATACACATTAATATTGTCTCGAGCTAGAGAATAAGGATTGGCTAAGTTTGTCAATAATACTATTATCCAATAGATACCTCCAAACATTAAGATCCAAACATACTAAGGTACAAAGTTGTTAGGCATTAATAGGAGTGCATGTCCCTATAAGTAGCAGTCAAAATATTGTTACCATTAATCAGTTATACAAAAGTATCACTATAAGTCCAAGTGGGATCCCATTACAATAAGATTCTATAAAATCAAGTATTGTAATCAAATAAGAATTCCTCTTGCATGCAACCTAATAGGCATCAACAAGGGCATATAACAACCCTTTGAACCTCAAAAGACATATTTCCATAACTACAAACTTGATTTAAGCATAATCAATGATGGAGTTGTAGTTAAGACAATCAATGGTGTTGTAGTGAGCAGATTATCATATGACAATGTACACTCAATAATATAATTAGTATTAAAACTCTTAACCTTTGGATTTCATTTATCCTAATTATAACAACACGTACATCTATCGTGTGCCTAAAAAATCTTGAAGACACTAGGTCTTATGACTCAGTACTTGATACATATTGTAGATTATAACCATGATAATATTAAATGAAATGGCTCATTATAACCTCTTAATCTCACTAGAAGAGAGTTACACGATCATGTGACATAGCTCATTGTATTATTTTCATGTAGCTTTTTTTAAGGAAATTGAATTAGATTATTCAACTTCCCAAAATGACTATCTATATTTAAGTGTTTCATTACTTCTATTATTTAAGTAATACTAGCATGCCCAAGATTAATCATTACATATGTTCTAATACAAAGAACATTCAATTACATTATCTAAATTATTAAAATCACAATTCATATATTCTTGCATCATTCTCAAGGAGCAATGACCTATACAATTATATTGTTTAACATGATAAAATTTATTCTTGATTCACATATCCATTTGCATATTAGTGTTCAAAAACACAAGGATATCATGTGCTCCATAATTCATACAAGTGAATATATGAATTTAATTATTCATGTATGCCATAATAATATATCCATCCCTCTTCATAATTATCATTGGTTCTAATGTTCTGATAATATCTGCTAGAATATCTTATTTCTCCCCACAAACAAATCATAGTATTATTTTCTTATCTTCTTAATTGTATAGTTATTATAATTAAAATTGTGACTAACCAAAGTAAAGGAATAAACACAATTGTCATAGTATTGAGCATTAAAACTAAGCTAATTGAAATAAGTGAATATTAAATTTATAAATGTTTCGTTTCTATCTGTATCAAATAGGAATTATTTTTCATACATTCCCCTAAGACTCCTCTACTTAGGGATCCTTGCCTCCTATAAATACTATTCCATTGCACACACATAGATAAAGAAAAAAAAAAGAGAAGCTTACTTGAAAAAAATCTTTAGTGTGAGCACTCTATAAAAATCCATATATAATCAAAATATTGAGATGGCCTCCAATCATTCTATTTCTAAGCTCTATCAGGCCATTGAACCTCAACACCGTATATCTTGCTTACTTCACTAGCTCCTAAGAACTAGAAATTGAGAAGACTAGATTAATTTGCACTTCTAGTATTGTTAGCCTCCTAGTTCATGTAAAAATTGTTCCCAAGCTCTTATTTTGACAAGCATAGCAAAATGTTGGTGAAGTTGTGGAATTTTTCTTTGTTGGAAGACTCGAAAGTCTATCATTGATATGTTTATTGGAAACATGAGCATAAGTTGTATAGTATAAAAATATAGTGTTGTCATTGATGTAAACATTGTGTTTTAGTATGAAGATTGATGTGCAAACCATTTTGTGTAGCATTAGCATCCATAAACATGTTAATCCAGTGCTTAATTGCGTGCTTAATTGCAAGAAGGTTTGATCTAATGCAGACAGTTGAAGTGGAAAATTGGCTAAGTGTTAGAACAATGTTTTCAGTGTATGGAGCATTCAGTAATTTGGTCCGCATTGGTCCACCTTGAAGAATCTTGCTCAGTGGTTTTAATGCAATTTTGTTGGATGTTAGAGAATTCTAAATCTAGATTTTCACATTAATTTTTTCCTCTAGTGTAGAAGTTTTGAATGGTAGAATATCGGGTCTGCCAATGACAGTGGTTACCAATATAGGATGTATGTTTTGGTGAGTTTTCACTTCACCAAAAAATGGTATCTGGTCTTGTAGATTTTTGGGAGTGTTGATAGGTGTCAGGTGCACCAATCTTCCAAGTGGCATGAAGTTTGGAGGTCTGTGTGTTTGTTTGTGGTTGAACAACTAGTGAATTTTGATGTTAGGTCACTACTGGTGCCGACCTAGTATCTTTGGGGTATCATGGGGTTTTCAAAAGTGTTGATATCTTATACAGGTGCTATTATAGGTTCACCCCATATGCGTAACAAGTTTGAATTAAGGTGTGAAGTGTGTATATTTGGATGTTGAGCCGACAAGTTATATTTTGTATGATACATCTAATTAGGCTGACCTAATTGATGTTTGAGGTTGTGATGGATATATATATATAAGTTCATTTTCAGTATTGTGGATATGAATATATATATATATATATGAATGATAAGCGTTGTTGATGTGAATGCAAAGATGAGCAAAGTGTTAGTGCAAATTAGTATGAAGTGTATAAAGTCTATGTATTGAGCTTCAAATGAACTATAATTCATGCATATTGTAGATTAAATTGTAACAGTTAAAATATTGGTTGTGTTCCACCACTCTCTTCTATATTTTATTCTTTTTGAGGGTAGTGAGTCCACTAGGACAGCGAGTCAATCTACAGTGAGATATTATGCAATATTTTATAACTAATTGTAATATATTGTGAGCTAACCCTCATCATGGTTTTTCCCTTTTGGGGTTTTCCACGTAAAAAATATGGTGTTCATGTGTTATGTGATCTTGATGACTGGTTTCATGCTTTCCTTTCTTACTAAAAATTGAATAATGCTATGTGGAATGAATATTTAAATGTTTTAGTGGTTTCAGAGAATACTGATTCACCCCCCTCTTAGTATTTTGGGTGCTCAACAATTGGTATCAGAGCTTGGCTCCTCGAAATAAGTTTAACTTCTTTGGGAAGATCTTGGAGGTTAAACACATGTTTGTTAGAATATTTCCTACTCCTTTGGAAGAGATTCCTACATTTGGATGTACAAAATAAGGTTGCATGGTTGACATGAATGGAGAACTTAGAATGACTCTTGAAGATCTAGAAAGGACTAAAGGTGAAAATAAAGATCTAAAAGAAAATGCCAAGGAGGTAGATGAATGCATCAAAAAGTTGAGAGAGAAAACCAAGAAATTCAGAGAAAGACACAAGGAGATTAGTGAGCAGTTGAAGTAAGCAAATGAAAAAATTACCAGTCTAAAGGTACAACTTGAAGAAGGAAAAAGAGTTGAAGAATGCATGAATGCAAAGGTAAGAAGTGAAACTCAAGAATGCTCAAAACAGGAACAAAAAGTTGTGAATCTGAGGTCAAGTCTTGAAAAAGAAAAGAGTCATGAAGACAAATTCAAGAAGAGCTCTATCATGCTTGATGAAATGATTGCAAATCAAAAAGGATCTAATGAAAAATGTGGATTAGGGTTTGAAAAAAGGAGAAAGTTAAAAAAAAAATCAAACACCAAATACTTAAAAAAAAGAACAATGAACAAAAGAAGATTGAAAACAAGAAGAACAATGGTAAGAAAATCTAGAATCAAAAGAATGAAGTCAAAAAACCATCTATTAGACAACCAAATGCACAAAGGTACCCATATTTTAATGGATTTTGTTATTATTGCAATAAATTTAGACATAAGGCTTTGGAATGTAGAAGTAGAATGAATCAAAATGTTTCATCTCTTCTTGGTTAGTGTTTTACATGCAAAATATTTGGTCATAAGGCTAGTAAATGAAGAAATCAAATGATGAATGGCTATAATAATGGTATGATGTTTCAATCATTCAATGGATTTTGGAATAAAGATGATCAATGCAGATCCAGAATGAATGGAACTAAGCTTGTTCAAAATAATATCATATGTTACAATTGCAATATATCAAGACATATCTCTAAGTTTTGCAGAAGAAAGAATGTGAAGAAGAATAATCCGGTAAGGAAGAATGATCCAGTACAAAAGTTTGATCTGGTAGAAACAAAGAATGAGATGGGAAATATCTAGAAAAATAAGAGACAAAAGTTAAGGTTGAGTCTATACCAGCATCTGGTGAAGATGTTTCCTCTATAAACTAAGTTGAGAGCTTTGGCTTAGGGGGAGCATTAACAAATAATTATTTATCCCCTACCAAAGAAATGGTGTTGATGCTTCAGCATGTGGATGTGAGGTGTAGGTTGACATGGTTAACCTATTAAAGAAGACATTGGTGGAAAATATCTCATTGCGTAAATTTGTAGAGAAATTGAAGGTGACTGTATGTTATGGTTAGGGTTCATCAAAATTATCGACTAAAGCATTCAATGTGAATTAGGAAAATCTTTAAAAATGGTTTAAAAGTGATTTCAATTAACCAAAAATTCATTTTCAAATGAGCATTCAAGGAGAGAAGAGCAATGAAGAGCGGAGAGAAGCATTCCAGTGTTCTTGTGCATGAAAAACCTAATCGGAAGGCGATCAAAGGTATTTATAGTTATATCTTGCCATAAGTTTTCTGAAAGTGTTTTGAAAAGTTTGAAATGGCTACTCCATGAGTAATTGAGGTTTAAGAACGACCATGACCTAAATTAAAGAGAAATCCTAACAAGTTTATGGAGAATGACCCAGATGATGCATTTTTGAGAATTTTGTAAATCATGTACTACATATCAAAGATGTAAGAATTTACTTTCTTGGGATGTCGGAAGAATATGATCAATCAAAGTTGGGTGATATGTGGGTGAAGGAGCTCACCAGGGATGATTCACTAAAACCAGAATTCCAGAACCTGGTGGAGAAGAAGCTCGATGTATGGCAAGATTTTCCTAACTTTTTCCATGATAACACATGGGTAAAGTATGCTCTAAGTCAAATTAATGATATATTTGTGTGGTTAGATATGCTTGGCATGATTACCAAGGAGGTGGTGCAAGAGCACCTTAAGGTCTTTTGGAGAGATCTTTGCAAATTTTGGCTTGTAGGTGGTTCTAGCCAACCACCAAGGTAATAAGGACTAGGTTATAAAGTCCCAAGGTTGAATTGATGTGTGTGTTGTGGAAAAGTTAGGTTAGTTTAGATCCTTGAGGTTTGGGGAAGTCTTAATGAGGAGATTAGGCAAATCTTGACAATGTTGTCTTGGCAATTTGTCCTAAAAGTTTGAAAATGGCATTAATGTTGTGCTAAGCCCGACCTAAGGGTCCTAACATATGGGCATAAGGTATATAAGGTTATAAAAACCCTAATATGACATGTGGGGAAGCTATTGTATGGACTAAGATTTGGGAAGAAGAGATTGTAACTTGGAAAAGAGCAAGTTTGTTTGGATTTCTGTGACAGATCCTTCATCCAGTCAATTAATGGATTGAAAGGATTGAACTTATGCTTTGAGTCTTTCAATTGTGACATGTTCCTACCTTGTGCAGCATTGGTTTAGTCATTTAGTTCGACCGGTTAAGGTTTTACAAATTCTTTTGGTTCTTGATTTCACTACCCGGTTCAGGGACAGTTTTGTAAACAATGATCCCCACTTGACTTCCCATGGAAAAGCTTCCATGGCCACTTGGAATCAAGTAGGGGACTATGTACATAGTGTAAATATAGCTTTTGGAGTCTTTTTGTGCAGGGGAGTTGATGTAACCATCAAGCTCTAGGCGAGTGTAGGGGCATTTTGGCTAGGTGCTTGGACAGAACAGCAACAAGAAGACTTGCTAAATGGATTGGTTTGAGCCAATCCGTGGTGTAGGGGTGTAGGGGAATGTGTCTTGGACATGTGTTGCAAGGAGAAGTGCAGAGGTGACCATTAAGGCATTCAAAGAAGTGAAAGTGGTCGGACAGTGTCATAAACCCTAGAAACCCTTAACAATAGGGGGGTTTCGTGAAAGGCCTATGTACAGACACCAAGGAGGTCTAAACCCTAGAAAATATTGGAGCCTAGGAGGTCTAAAAAATTAAACCCTAAATATTTTGGGGGTTTGTTAAGGAAGTTTAGGCATTATTCCAAGAACACCGGGTTTTGGAGGCCTAATTGACCAAAAAAGCTACAAGGCCTAAAAACTAAGTTTCTTGAATTCGATAGCCAAATGAAGAAGGGATCCACCAAGATGGATCAGAATGGAGCAAAACCAAACAAGGAGTAGTAGGAAGATCTATTCCTAGTCCCAAGAATGGTTTGGGAACTTTGTAGCAAAATTGAGCTCATGGGAGCTCATGGTGATTGAGAGCAAAGGTGAATGTTTGAAGTTGGTGGAGAGTACTATAAGGGAACAGGGGTCCTAGGAGTGATCCCTGAGTAGGGTAGAGAAGCATACCCTAGGGAGGCCAAATATTAGGTTTTAGAAAGAGAAAATGTGCTCTTGAGAGATAACACTCCCCACCAAGAGGTAATTAGGGTTGCCACTAGTTTTTGCTCAACCGAACCAGTTTTGGCATTGAAGATTATAAAGAATGAGGTTGTTATGTTGCTAACTAGTGCATGTTAGGAATAAGGTGTCTCAACCTTGGATAATTCCTATTCTTATTTTTTGTTTTGTAAAATGTATTTCTTGCAAATAATGTAATTAAGTGTGAGTGTACATGTCTAGTTTGCATGTTGATGTGTCACTCCACTTAATGTGTCGGCATCTTGAATTGTGTGTAAGGAGATCATGGCTGAAATGGTTATGACGGATTCCTATGACACGTAAGAGCTATGTCTGGAAGATTCAATGACAGGTCATGTGTTGATAAATTTGAGTACTGTGATAAGGAGATCGGAGAATGGTAAAACCCTAATACAGTTATCTTATGCCCTAAAAAGGGAAGCATGATATAAGCATTTTTAGGAGTGTGATGTGAGTGTATTGTTGGAACGTTTTGATGCTGCCGCATTTTGTCTTCAAGTGTTGAAAATCTCCTGAAAGAACTTGCATTGCAAGTGTGTTGTAACCGTTGTGTTGAAGATAATACATTGTGCAGGTTTTGGAGTGCTGGGGTTTTTTACCGAAAGGTTTTCCCCAGGGTAAATCATTGTGTCATTCTTCATTTTCTGTATGTATGGTATATTGCTGCAATATCTTTGTTAAGTAGATTAACAAATCTGAAATTGTAAGGGTTTAAAACGAATTCGCACCATACTTTCCTTAAGAGATTAGTGTAGGAAGCTGTTTCCGCACCTGAGTTTCCTTACAATTGCGTTTTAAACCCTTACAGTGCAAAGTATGATAAAAACAACTTTAACGGTTAAGGACATCAAAGATTCGATAGTCAAGTATGATTCCATGATGATTGGCTACAAGATATATTTCTCTAATAGATATAACTCGATATCAGCCACCATAATAAACACTACATATGAGATGGTGGTAAACAGTCTGTATTTTGATTTGTGTGAATTTTTGATGGCACAATTAATTGAGAACTTTCAAAAGATAAAGGATTCAAATTATCCTTTCAATTTTGGCACATTAATCATTTGTTTGTTTTTTTACTTTTTGAGGGAGCTACCCTCAAAAAATAACATAGTTTGGTTGAGGGAAAAACTGGTAGCACATCAAATCAGAGATCACTTGAGGAGGATAGGTGATGCAGATGCACGAGATCAAGCACTATGATTTTTCTTCAAAATATTTCAGAAGAATATGCAGACAAGAGAGAGGATTCCCTAGAATATGGTAGAAAAGTATAAAAATGACATTACTTTTCTTGTTTCTAAATATTATTGCATCATACAGGCTTTGAGCCTAGGACAATATGGATCCCAAAAATGGGATATGAGATTACAAAAGAAGATATTGTTGGGAATGTGGACTATATGTTGAGTCGGCCTAGGAACACCTCTGAAGAGAGGTATGGTGCCTATGAGAAGTCCCTGCAGGTACACATGGACCAAATAAAAAAACAAACAAAGAAGATTGTTGAGAGAGTAACTACACAAGTTGTAGAGATGATGGGTCTAAAGAAGGAGGATGTAGAGAAAGATAAAGGATTATTCGGTTCTCTGGAAGGAACATCTACTGTTAGGAGATCCGGTAGAATAGCTACCACTCCTCTGGCTTTCCCAAATTTCTTTGGGACAAATTTTTTCATTGGTGAGAAGAGGAAAGAGTCTACAAGTACTTCAATGAAGGAGAAGACAACTTTGTCTAAGCAGCAAAAAGTGCCTAAGAAAGAAAAGGCCACTCAAGCAACACAATAAACATGCCTTGCAAGGAGAAGAATAAAAACAAAAGTTAAAAGAGACAAATTTTCTAGTGTTAATGTAGATGAAGAAGGAGAAGATACATAGACTTTGATCCGAAAAAGATCTGATACATTTGAGGAAGAGTCCAGTGGGAAGAGACAAAAGGTAGACATTGTGGACACTAACAATGAGGTTGAGGTTTTAAAAGAGAAAGAATGCTATAAGATACAAATAAGGGAGAAGAAACCATAACCTGGAAAAGGAAAAATTGATAGAAGCAAAGAAGAAGGGTAAGCTTTCATCTCCAGTAACACAACATAGCCCTATGAAATTAGATGATTTATTTAATGATATTATAGAGCATGAGATGTTAGAGAAAACTACTACTCTATGTACTATAGTTGATGATGTAGAAAAGGTTACTATAGAAGAGGAAGTTGTAAAATACATTGTTACTTTCGAAGTGAATATGAAGAATATTGAAAAGAAATTGCTTGAGGAGTTGAGAAATGTACTATATGCTAGAAGACCAGAAGTCATGGATGAAGAGGAAAAATTGAGGTCTTTTTCTTTAGAGAAGATTAGTGCACCTCTTTCAGATGAGAATAAAGCCACATTGGTTCAATTGTACAATAAGGAGTTCTGAACAAAGCAAAGGGTAACTACCATTATGAGCAGGGATTAGAATGATCTTAAGAGGCTCCAAAATGAAACAATGGAGAAGGTTGTCGATCTCACAAAGACATTAGGACTAGCTTCGGACAATGAGGGAGAAATGCATGATAATATGTTGGCTCTGGAAGTTAATATAACATAAGAAGCACAAGAAGAAGATGATCAACATGAGCATGCAATAGAAGAGGAAAATGTGCAAGATGACACTCTTCCAGATGTGGAAGAAAATTTTGTTGAAGAGAATGTTACCGATGGTGAGAACATTGAAAATGAAGGTATTACCAGTGATGCTCCTCTAGTGGGAGAAAATGTTGTTGCAGAAGTAATACTACAGAGGCTAAAAAGGTAGATGCTCCTACAGACTTCAACTCCCCTCCTCCAGAACTAGAGAAGAATGTAGAGGTTGCACAAGGAAACCCAAAGATGAATATGCCTCTGGATAATATTGAAAAATCTATGGATGATGAGAAAAATATTGTGAATGCATCAGATGTTGTGGAGAAAAAGAATGAGGAAATACCAATCAATACTGAGAAAAAAGATGAAAATGAAGAAGTCAAAATTGTTGACAAAGAAAAGGCTTTGAAAAGGAAGGTTGCAGAAGATAACCTGTAAAGATAGATGGAGAATATTTTGGTACCTCCGGAGATTCATTGAAAAAAATTTAAATATGCAACCTCAATTACAACTGGTAGTATCTTCCCAACTATTAAAACTTCCAATGCAATAGGGGTAGGTTGACATGGATAGAATTTCTCCTTTACACAAGCTTCATTTAGGTGATGCATTCCACAACTCTTCTCGAAAATAAATCCTACAAACACATCAAAAGAGTATAGAACTAATTGATGAAGTAGTGAACGTTCTATAGGAGAGTATATGCAAGCATAGATAACTCCTTATCTAGTATGGAAAATTTAAAGTTTTTCCTTGATTCATTTAAAGAGTATTCTAGTGGGTTGAAGGAAAAGTTGGACAAGGAGATAGATAAAAGGGTGAATGATAAGAGATTAATGGAAATAATAAAGAAGTGTGCCACACACGCAACAAATTTCAAGATAATCTCAAATATGTGCAAAATTGTGTTATGGAAGCCAAAGTGTTGTTCCAATTTTGCATGAAGTGGCCTAGCTCCACTAAAAGTATAAAGGATGACATGGACTCGATTGAGTCCCAAATTGATAAGGCATCTGGTTCCTATGATCCAACACAAGAAATTGATGGGAGCACAAGGATATTAATTGAGAATCTGCAGCAATTCTAAATGAGAAAATAATTGTGCAATTTGGTCATCTCGAGGATCTAGTGAATGCTAAATTCACACCTATCTCTAGTGCCCTCATGAGTGCAGAAAAAGGAATGAAGTTAAACTTGATATCTTGCACTCTAGATGATGGTGAAGAACTTCTTAAGGAGTTTGAGACACAAAGTTGTATGCTTGGTCTAGCCAAGAAAGGTTGGGAAGAAGGGAAGAAGGATTGGCAAGCCCACCTTGAGAAATTGCAGGTATCAAATACCTATTCCAGATGATTGTATTTCTTTTTTTATGAATTTCAGTTTCTTGGTCAAATTTCACTATATATGTGGATGTTATAAGATTTTTTCAATACAAATCTTGATCCGATTTATTGGATATAACTCTTAGGGGGGGTTTCTCAACTTTTTGAGTTTATTACTCTCTTGTATGCATGTGCATATCAGTCAAGGGGAGTATGTGAGTAATAGAGTATGTGAATATGTGAATATGTATGTAATCCAGTATATGAGAACATGTTTTGGTCCTTTTCCCTTGATGTCAAAGGGGGGGGACAGTTTTGGGAGAGTAGTTGAGGCATGTTGTCATCAATGACAAAGGGGGAGATTATTGGAAGACTAAAAAGTATGTCATTGATATGTTTATTGGCAACATGAGCATGAGTATGGGCATAAGTTGTACAATATGCAGATACAATGTTGTCATTGATGTCAACATTGTGTTTTAGTATGAAGATTGATGTGCAGATCATTTTTTCTAGCATGTGCATGTATACACATGTTAATTCAATGCTTAGTTGCAAGAAGGTTTGATCTGGTGCAGACAGTTGAAGTAGAAAATTGGCTAAGTGTTAGAATAGTGTTTTGGTCTGCATTGGTATTCCATAAAAAATATTGCACTACAGTTTTAATGCAATTTTGTTGGATGTTAAAGAAGTCTAAATCTAGTTTTTCAAATTGTTTTTCCTGTAGTGTAGAAGTTATGAATGATAGAATATCAGGTCTGCCAATGACAATGGTTACCAATACAATGTGTAAGTTTTGGTGAGTCAACAGTTCACCGTAGAATGGTATCTAGTCTTGTGTATTTGTGGGAGTGTTGACAGGTGTCAGATGCACCTATGTTCCAAGTGGCATGAAGTTTGGAGATTCGTGTGTTCGTTTGTGGTTGAACAACTAGTGAATTTTGATGTTAGGTCACTACTGGTGTCGACCTAGTGTCTTTGGGGTATTGCGAAGCTTTGAGAAGTGTTGATTTTTTAGAAGGGTGCTATTATAGGTCCACCCTGACCTATCTTATGTGTTACAAGTTTGAATTAAAGAGTGAAGTGTGTATGTTTGGATGTTGAGCCGACAAGTTATATTTTTCATGATACATCTAATTAGGTTGACCTAATTGATGTTTGAGGATGGGACATATATATATATATATGTAAGTTCAGTTTTTGGTATTGTGGATATGAATATATATATAATGATAAGTGTTTTTGATGCAAATTATTTGAGTGTGAGGCGAATGCAAAGCATAGCAGAGTGTTAGTGTAGATTAGTATGAAGTGTAAAAATTTTGTGTATTGAGCTTCAATGGAACTGTAATTCATGCATATTGTAGATGCAATTTACACAATTCAAATATCGATTGTGTGTCGCCACTCTCTTATATCTTTTCTTCTTTTTGTGGGAAATGATCTCAATAAGATAGTGAGTCCATTTGCAAAGAGAAATTATGTAATATCTTATAATCAATTATAATATATTGTGAGCTAATCCTTGTTGCAAGAATGGAAAGATTTAAGGTGTTGTCATTGATGTCAACTAATCAACTGGTTATTGTTGGTTGTATATGTCGAGGATATTGAGAAAATTGTAATGAAGATATGTTGCAAGTGTTGAGTGGTTGCTCTGGGTTTTGCTTCGAATTTGCTCCTATGTTTGTATGGTTCAAATGTGTTGATCTTGGTTGTTGGAAGATGCTATATCCATAATTTTAGTTGTTGATTCATTTTACAGTGAAAGCTATGTTCACCAGTTGTCAACTGTGGTTTGTTATGTTTTTGGTTGAGGTCTAGGAGAATTGTTGTTGGTTCAAATTTCTCTTTGATGAAATCTTATGACTTGTGGTTCTATATTTGAGTTTTCCTTATCGTTTTGAAGATAATTTTGGAATCTAGAAACTTTTTGCTTAATGGTTCTATGTGTCTTACACTAGTTTGGCCGACCTCGTGTGGAATACTACTTTCAAATTTTATGAAGTGTGTTGGATCTATTTGGGTCCCTATGAATCATGTTTATAGGTCACCCTCATTCTAATTCCACCCTAGAATGTTTTGGCGCCAACCTAATTTGAATTTGAATTTGGATGGCTGGTTTTGGGTATGTTTCAAAGTTGAAGATGGTATAAATACAAGATGATTTAATGGTGAAAAATATACAAGAGCAAAGAAGAGAGATAAGTGAAAATAAAAAGAGAAGATTGATGTGGAATTGATGCTATCTAGTGAGAGTGTGTAAGATCAGTGTGAAGCCTAGATTCTTAGTTTCTAGATGCAGATCATTCATACATGTGTGTTAGTGATTGTGGTGGAATCCTTTGTTGCATTTAGATTGTCTTCTCTTTGTAACAAGTCTTCTTTGTCTTCTTTGTATCTCTGTGGAAGTGAGCCCTCCGAGTTGATAGCCCTATTGGATAGTGAGTCCTTGTTTTGGAAGTGAGCCATATTTCTCAGGAAGTGATCCTCTTGTAATAAATTTTGATATTCTCTATAACGTGATTTAATCCTCACTGTGGTTTTTCCCTTATTGGTTTTTCCACATAAATCTATTGTTATTGTGTTTATGTGTTGGATTTAAGAGTCTACATTAGCATTTGATGATTAATCATTTAAGCAGTGTTAAGAATTAGTTATGATGATTGAATTAAAAGATTAAATCTATGATAACTAATTCACCCTCCTCTTAGTTGTCTTGTTCAACAATTGGTATCAGAGCTTGGTTCCTTTGTGAAAATCTTAATCGCTTGAGGAAGGTCCGAGATGGCTGGAAAGATTATTTATGATTATCTGAGGTTCGATGGAACTAACTATGCTATCTAGAAAATATTGATGGAAGAATATTTGGATTATTGTTGAAATGATGTGGAGAAAGCTTACAAGAATCCTTACACTCCTCCTACTAATGTTATGAGTACGCCTGAATAAATCAAAGCACATGAAGTGAACAATAAGGAAAAGTACATCTTGAAGAACAGTTTGACACATTATGAGTTTATTAAGGTTTAGAATCTAAAGACTATTAAGGAAGCTTAGGATGCTTTGGAAAGAGTGCATGAAGGTGATGAAAGAGTCAAAGAGGTGAAATTGCCAAATTTAGAACATAGTTTGAGCTTCTACATATGTCAAAAGATGAGAATGTTAAAGCTTATGTACAAATATTGGATGAGATAGTGGCTGGAATGCGAGGACTTGGAAATACTATAGATGAAACTAGAATTGTAAATAAGATTCTTAGAACTCTTCCTGATTCTTACAACAAGAAGGTGTGTGCTATTGAACAAATTATAGATTATAAGACCTACACTAAAGATCAGTTGTTGGGATTTTTGACATCTTATGAGATGAGGAAGCTGAATCTGAGGAATGGATGCAAATTAGAAACTGCTTTTAAGCTAACAAAATCTAAAGATCTGGATGAAGAAAACTTTGATGAAATAGAAGCTAACTTTGTAAGAAGAATGAGGAAAGGCTCCGATAATTATGAAGGTAAGATACTCTTTAAATGCTTTAGTTATGGAGAAATAGGTCATTATGTTGCAAAGTGTTTGGAAAGAGCTAAAAAGAATAAACAAAGATATGAGAAAGAAAAGAAAGGAAAGAAGATTAATAGAGCGTATTATGTGAATGAGAATGCTAGCATATCTGATGAATATTTTGAAAATGAAGATCCTAATGACAATGAATGATTTTTTTGGTGATTAAGGATGAACCTCCTTTTGCTAATTCTGAGAAATGGGTAAAAGAAAGCCCTTCAAAGAAGGAGAAAAATGAAGGTACGACTATCTCTGCCCTACATGCTAAACAAGAAAAGAATTATTGGCTAGTTGATAGTGGTTGTTCACATCACATGAATGGTGATAAAATTAAGTTTGTTAATATTGAAAAATATGATGGAGGCTTGGTTATGTTTGGAGATGATACTGGTGCTAAAATCTATGGGATAGGTTCAGTAAGTTTTGATGGCAAGCATCATACTGATGATGTCTACTATGTTAAGGGTTTAAGGCATAACCTTTTGAGTGTTGGTCAGATGTGAAGTAAGGGATATGATCTTGTGTTCAAGGATGAGATATGTGAGATCTAGAAAGGATCTAAAACATTTGTTTGTTGCAAGAAATAAATCTGAAGGGAACATCTATCAACTTAAGGGTGTTGGTGGACAATGCTTTATTACTCAGATTAATGGCAGTTGGTTATGGCATCAGAGAATGTGTCACATGAATTTTGATAAATTGGCAAGGATTAGTGTTGTTCAAGCCTGGGTAGGGCCACAAAACTAGTTTATAATTTTATTGAGGAAGCAAAAATGCATTTTTGGTGTTTGAACAAATTTAATGGGTTCACTCGAATTGATGGGTTCGAGTGAACCCTAAAAGGTGTTTGAACAAATAACCTAGTTTGAGGAAACCCCTAGTTCACTCAAACTAGTAAGCACAGATTTCTTTTAATAAAAAAAATGTGGTTTGAGCAAAAGGGGGTTCGCTCGAACCCCCGAATTAGGGATTTTTTGAATAAAACATTGTGAAAATGACTATTGATTTTGACTATCATTTTCACAGGCATTGTATTGCAGTGTCAAACCTCTGAACCTCCTGGGCGAACACTAGGCTTTGACGAACTCAACACCCTGAGCGACTTCCTCCAGTGCAACTTCCAAGTTGGTTAATGCTTCCACATTTTGCATACATGTCTCAAAATGAATTGCATTTGCTTGAAAGTTTCTAAACCATTTACAAAAAATCCATTTTGTGCATATCTTTCAATCATGGAATTCACTATATATTTTCAATAATGTCAAACAAAACCTAGAACAGTCCCAACATAAACACTTAAGAAATGAGTGCCATATTTGATAGAGGGAACACAAAATAAATAATGAAGAATGCATTACAACCATTGTCACTCTAGAATGTAACCTTGTGTTGCCATGATTCAAGACCCGTGTTTGACAAAATGCCACCAAAAATATGATCTCTTGAAATTCCCTAACACGTAAGAAGAATTATTTTGATAAAATTACATAAATTTGTCTTCCAAATGCAATCTACAAATGTGATACTAAAAATTCCAAAACCTTTGTCAGAATATTGTAGCTTAGATCATGAAATAAATTTTGTAGTAGAGTGTGGATGCCCATTAACACCTAAATTAGTGTGAGAATTTTTAGATTTTTTAGTTGCAAATTCTTTGGTAAAAACGTATACAAAACATGCAAATCAAAATAGGACAAAGGAAATATTTAGTGGAATGTACCTACTTGGAAGTATGACATTTGGTTCATGCCATAGATTATTTTTATATGTTTCAATTCTCATATGTACATGCACATAGAGATACTTTTGTGGGTAAGATACAATTTACAACAACTTCATTTTATCCTTCTAGTCCATTGATCATAGTTTCATATGAATTGATCCTAAAAAATAATCATTATGGTTTATTGTGTGTTGTTGAAATACAAAAGATCATATTGAATTGGTGATAGTCTTATAGTTCATATAATGCTCCATAACAACCTTGTCTATCAATCCATAAACATTTATTTATAATGACCATGAAAAAAATGAACTATTTTTTTTAGTAACACCCTAGAGAAGAGTAATAAGGATGTGCATGTAAGCACCTAAGGTACAAGAATTTCTAACTAACATAAAAAGCTATTGTATGGGTCTCTATCAATATATATATATATATATATAAAATTAAGTTTATGTGCTTCAATACATACATTCTTATTATTGTTCAATTAATTGAACCTATTAAACAAAAACCAATGCTCTTGATAACATTTTCTAATAGCACAAGAACACATGGAAGTAAATCTATACCATATGACATCTCTTTTGATAGATAATAATACTTTGTTTCATTCAAATGAATCAATCATTCCTCTACCTTAGTTAAATTTATAAAACAAATAGAGTTATATCCTTATTTAGATCAATAGTTTCTTTCCTTGAATTAGTTTATATTCCTTACCTTTTCATTAAAATAGAAAATGATTTTTTCTATACTCTTTTTATGTGTGACCTGTATTCATCTCTCTTTTCTTAACTTATCACATGTTAAGGGAATACACACACTTATACTATGTATTGAAAATATTTATTGTCTTATAACTTGGTGATTCCTCTTACCTAGTAAATAGTGTAAGTGAATCAATGATTAAAAGGAGTTTTAGTTGCAACCCAACAAGAATATGTTCTCTTTTATATTTGGTATTTTTAGAACACTTAATAAATTACCTAAAAATCTAGTGAAATTCCAAATGAGTCCCATTTTGCCTATCATTATAGGAATCTACCTCAATACTAAAACAACCAATCCCCATATGCATAATATCCACCACTTATACCTTAAACATCAATGCATTGATTTTAAAGCTATTAACTAGGTTCTTCCTTATCTATTTATGATCCACATTAAAAAAAAATAGTATATCAAAAATAAGATGCTTAAGTTGACATTACACCCTTCATGATTATCACTTCTAATTTCACCTATGATAATGAATAAGAACAAGGAATAATATTCAATTGCTTCCTTCATAAAAATATTTATCCTCAAAGCTTGACATGTGTAAACTTGGATAGAATGTTGGAGATATCCAACCTTGTATATATTTAGGTTTCATTCATTTCCATTGCACCAAACCTCCTTAATGACACAATTATAATGTTACTTGGAAAAATAACTAGTTTAATATGTATGTATATAGGATATTTATATAGCATTTAGGGCCACCTTTTTATGATTATTTTACACTTCGAGAAAACCTTTTCTTGATACTCATTGATATATATAGCATATATTTTTATACTATTATATATACATTTTATTCTTCAAGAATATATTTATTATATCCATTAATTTCTTCTCACACATGATGGTCAACTAATTATGTTCTTTCATATTTTTCATCATGTGCATAATTTTTCCTCACCTCCAATTATATTTGGATACTTTATAGCAACCAATTGGAGGGGCACATATTGTCAAGTTAGCATTCCTATGGTTGATATTTCAAACAGAGTACCTATGACATCTACTAAGAATCAACTCAAGAATCATACGAATGAGTATGAGCTCCTCATTCATGATACATGGGACTACAAGGACTTTCATTGTACCCTAAAACTCAATCCAAGGCTAACTAGGTGTGAATAACATAGGTCAACATATACACACAAGCAAGCGCTAATTTTCTTAAGTCGTCTTGCATTTCAAGCTTCTCATCCTTGTCTCTAGTGGTCAAATTTGGTGTTTCTATTAGTAATCTCATCAAATTTGGTAGTTTTATTTCATGGATCTTGTCATTGGTAACCCTTTAGGTTTCATTTTCAGATTTATATATGGTTGGTTAAGTTTTTTGTTTGTGATTTAGTCAAGTAAATTCCTCTATGCCAGTTACATTTTCTAAGACAAGGAATGCCCTCTATGTTGCAAAATGCATGCATAGGTTCGAAAGACATGACCTTATCAAGGATGAAATGATAATATTAAATAAATCATAGGAAACATAAAGATCAATATTTTCTTTCCAAATTAGTTTATATTCCTTAACTTTTCATATAAATAGAAAAGGATTTTTTATATACCCTTTTTATTTGTGACCTATATTCATCTCTCTTTTCTTTTAACTTATCATGTTACTTGGGAATACACAAACTTGTAGGTCCATATTGAAAGTATTTATTGTCTTATAACTTGGTGATTCCTCTTACCTAGTAAACCCAAAAATAGTACATGTGCATACCACAAGACAAACTTGTTTCAAAATCAAATCTACACCACCCATATTGGAAATTGAGCATGATATGTACAATAGATCTAATCAAATATTATAATATTTTTCATTGGAGACATAGCCCATTGTTGGATAATCCCAAGTCAAGCCTTATTTATTTACCTACCGGCCAAGTGGCATCCATAGGTTAATCAATAGAGAATATGGCACCTAGAATTAACAATAATAATTTCAATCACAAAACTAGTAACCCTTAACCTTCAAAGTCTAGTTCAAGTTTTGTTCCAAGATGAAGAAGAAATCAAGTGACTCTTTTTAAATATTTTGTTACACACTTGGTCATCCTAAATTTTGGTGTACTTTTATATAATGGATGCATTAGAGAAAGTCATTCATCAACATAAAATTTATATTTCTTCCTCCTCTTTAACTAATAAAATGTACAAGATCTTTTTAATATAGTTTTGGGTGCCTCTTCCAAGAGTTTGATACTTGATAAATAAGAGCTTATCTCCATAGGATTCATTCTCAAGAGATTCTTAATTCTTATTTGAATACTAGCACTTCAAATATTTATCATTGGAGACTCTACTTAAATTGTTTTTTTAGGATATGGCATGGTTTGATTATAAGATGGGTAAATCAATGGTGTATTTTGTATTAAAGTTCTACTTTAGCCTTCTATTTATGTCATATTTGGTGTGATCCTCCTTGATACTTCATCTATAATTTATATGTTGGTGTCCTTTCATTTTAAACACCTTCATTAGTCATGTTTGTTATGTTTTATATACTCTTTTACTTTCTATATTAGGATTTTTTCAAGTCATTTGTACATACTTGAGAGGTTTCTATATTATATATTATCATTTTTATATTTAGCACTTATGCTCTCTTTATCTATCATGTACATTTCACCCTCATATTTTCGTCGATGAATTCTTGATCTAGATCTTAAATATTATTGCTCATAAATTTCATGTTCCCAATTTGGGTATTCATACATGTTTTATGATTCATTCACATATATTTTATGAGTTTTCATGATCTATGATACATATGTATGATGTCTTCTATGTGTGTAGGCTGCAATTTTATTCTTATTTTCATTATGATTTCTATCTATTTTGATACCATATGTGATTCATCATGTTTAACTACTTATGAGGCATCATATTTTCCACTTAATGCTTATCAATTTTCCATGTATGCTCAAGCTCATCCTTATGTTACTATGTATATATGAGCCTTATCATGAATTACATGTTCATATCATTGTGATTCCTTACTACAAGACACAACTTTGTATATATACATCAATCATTTTATGCACCTTTCTTCTCTTGATCTAAGCATATTTTCTATCTTCACCTCATAATTAAACCATGTCACAAATTCCTTTAAATTGCACTAAACCTTCTAAATGGCACAATTAAATAATGCTACCTTGCATGCACTCATTTAAGTTCACATTTAGTTCCAAAAAAATGGACTCCTCCTCACCTCTAGTATAGGAAGTTTTGTTGAATCTCTAATGTGGATTGACCAATAACTCTCAAGTAAGGCATCACACATGAAATTTTTGTATAATTTGATAATTTTCTTATCTAAATTTGATATGCCTTTTGATTTTATGAAGTTTAAATATAGTTTTTTTGAACATAGATAATTTCAATTTACATACATGTTAGCTTGAAACTTTTTTTTTTTTTAATTAGACTGCAGGAATCAGGTAGCACGACCCCCTATAAACTGCAGTGCGCCTGGTAAAAATTTTAACATGATCGGTAGCGCTGGCGCGACACGCCCTCCGGTACCACAGGTTAGCTTGAAAATTCTATATAAGAAATGTGAAACATATTTTATTAAATAGTTTGAACTAGACCTTATCTCTAATCTATGTGTGCTTTCAAATCTCAAGCTAATTTAGCCCTTGTTGGCCCCCCTATGATTTGTAACTCATGTGGATTGAATATATTTAAGATCATTTTATATATATTTAAATGTATAGTTAGAATTTTCTACATTTTGGTGAAATGAGTTTGTGCATGACTTTGAATTATGTAAATTTTTAATTTACTTGCTTCACAAGTGTTCAGTAATTTAGATACAAACTACATTAAATTTATTGAATGTACATGTATGCAATTGAGAACTATTATCTAGATATATCTAGTGTTCATGTTTAATTTATGTATTCTATATCATGTGCACACTTGTATTTATTTAGAACTATTTTAAATTTAAATTGAACACATGTAAATGTTCCATGTTATTTCTATTCTCTAGATATAGATATATTAAACCAAGGTATCATTGCTCCTTTAGGTGTACATACATATCACATGACAAATGCACTTGTTCCACATCCGCAAACACTCTTTTCATATACTAATAGTGATATTATGAGATTGAGAGAGTCATTAGTTGATGGTACAAATGTAGGCATATATGCGGAAACTTGCATGTCCATATTACAAAGCCTAGAACAAATAAGAGATAAACCTGGGGGTACTAGTGCATTTTCCCTTGATATAGTAGTTGTTATTCTTTTCCACATGTGGGAAGAAGTGCATGGTGAGGTTCCCTATAAATAAATACATGATGAAGTATGACCAAAGATATTATTAAAAACTAATGTTTTCCATTCTATCAAAATAAACATAAGGTGAGGGGATACCACGTCACCAAATGTGTGGATGATGTTATGGCCAGATTGATCTACCCGTGATTTCTTGTAGCACATGGTCAATATCCAAAAAATGACCAACTTTCATTATATTTTGTTTAGCAGTTGTATGATGAGGTCCATTTGGGCCTCAAATTCAACTACCTGGACATTCCACCATATGTTGGTCAGGGGCATGGCAGGATTGCTAATAGGCCCACCTATCGTCGAGTATGTAGAATAGCCCCAGTGTTTAAGGCATTGGTTGGAAACAAGTCTCATTCTCTCACCCCAACTTTGTCCCCCTTAGTGTATCAAGTTGTCGTTGCTTACCAAAAGGAAGCAATTGACAGTGTAGGCGACATAGCTATGACCACTAGAAGATATATTGATCGTGTGGGTCAATATTTGATGTCTAGACATTCAAGATCCACACCATTTGTAGCACAATATAGAATAATGGATCCTTTTATAGTGGTGGGAATCCCTACACCCATAGATCTTGACAGATAGTTACAAGAGATATGGCACACAAGACTATGCATTGTTTGCTTGAAGACCTCTTGGAGGAATATGCCTTCATCGCATCATACTATGGGATCTATTTAAACCATGTCAGAGGTCGTTTTGATTTAGGAGTTCATTCACATCTAGGATCCCATCACTCTCAGCCCAACACTAGTGCACATCAAGATCCACCTACAGATCATTCGGTTGTTGCACAGACTACGGGTTTTATGGATATGTTGATCGGTCCTGGTTTGTCATTGTTGATGCCATCTCAGCTACATAGTCCCCTTCACTTATCATTTCTATAATGACATGCGACGACTCAGATGGATGTAGATCTTGATGCGTCGACTGAGCATTTGGTTGATTTGATGGAGATTTCCATTGCAAAGGACTTAGATCATCTGATACCAAATGATGTGCATGTATGTGTGCATGTGCATGTTTCAATTCTTTTTTTTCTTTTTTAAAAAGAAATTAGTTTTAACTAGATATTCATGTAATATATATGTATATATATTGTAGATGGGCGTACCTCATGTTACTTCTAGCCTTGGTTTAGATCGTTTACGTTGATGTGACTCTGTGGATGATTCTGCTACTAGTGGATATGTGAGTTTTAATTTTTTATATATGCACACATATATATGTACATGCATATGTATGCATAGATCTAGATAGATATTTTAAAATACATGTACATTCTTAAATAACTGTCATAAATTTTATAATATATTATATGTATTTAACACATTGTGTACACAATTTTATCTCCAAGGCTCGACACATCCGTTAGAGCAGGGTTCTCATTTAGATGATCATTCGACTAGGAGTCAACATTCATATTAGGTTGAACTAGATTTATGAGTTGTTTAACATTATATATGACTTGGGCTACATGTTTAATGATCTATAGTACATGTTTGTTAGGTTTTTGATACATTATTACTTAAATTTGATGATCTAGATAGTACATTTATTAGATTATTGATACATTGTTACAAGTACATTTCATGATCTCTAGTGCATTTTCTTATGTTTATATGTTTATTTTCATTCAATTTGTATGTGCATGTACCTAGATTTTCTTATAATGTTTATGTTTATGTTCATCTATCTAAATATACATGTGTTTGCTTATGTTTAAAAGTTTATACATTAATCTACATGTGTACATGTACATGTTTAGTATGCTCAAGAGTGTTAAAAAAATCTACATTTATATGTTTATTTTCATTCAATCTGCATGCGTGTACCTCTTTGCTTATATAACATATTTATGTTTATACATTGAATTTGTTGGTTATTTTTTAAGAACCAAACTGATCTCCAGAAATACGTATGGACTTTACCATTTCCAATAATCAGTACTCCAAATGGATTGGCCAACGAACAAGTGGAAGCTGCAAAACTTCTACTCCTACACTTTGGGATCTGTAAAACCCGGGAGCATTATCCCATAATGTATGCTCATGAACTACACATAATTATAATCAAATACATTGTCAATAATAGATACTTCTCAAAAATTTACTTAAGGTCCTAATACATTAAATAAGTTGGCAGCTTATTCATAAATGTTGTATACTTGGAGCATGAGAAGGTGGGACATCAACACAAAAACAACTACAATGGTATCCATATAAAAGTTTGTAAATTAAAAGTGATTAGTTGACTAATAAACACAAAAACTGAACCATGAGTACTTTGCATGTACCAGTGCCTTTATCCTAAGCACATAGTCAAAATCAACCTATATAACCAGATAAAAATTCAATAACAGCAATGTACAGTCTCAAGAGATACTGCCTTACAACATTCCTCCATCACATTCATGACTAATACTACTTATCAGTATCCTAGCACCTAAATTTTATGAGTTAATAATCTCATCCAAGCATTTACATTAATTCATTGAATCAATAAGAAGGAATGAAATCAAACATCCACTGGTGAACAATACAGACAAATAAAAGTCATCCTGGATTACTTTCATTCATAACTCATAAAATGAGCACAAGGAGAGACAATAGCCATGAAATTGGAATTTATTTGTATATATTTTGCTATACGGTTATCCAAATTACATACATAACAATGAGCTCTAAAACTTAAGACCGGAAAACTCTAAAACATGCTTAGTATTCTCCTTACAATTCGAAGTGTTAATTGCATAAACAACAAACCCCTACTTTCTGGCCCTGAATTCCTTCTTATAGAAATGAAGGAGGAAAAACAAGCCTCAAGCCAGAAAATACACATGCCAAAACCTTATTGGACTACTACATCAAATATTCTCCCATTCAGCTACAATGCATTCCCAAGAGGTGGGAGACATGTGAAAATACAAATGTAGTCTTCATTCGTTGTTGGATATTAGGTCCAATTTTCAAAATGGGTACAACTGAGTAGTTACCTCAAAACTTGTGCCCACGCACACGAAGTGAAAGGAAGAAAAAGCATGAAGAAAATAGAAAAAGACAAGGAAAAACCACATCTGCAACCTTGTCATCAATTCAACTTTAAATAAGATGCACTATATTTCTCCATAATTTAACAAAATCCTAATCTGTACTAAATCCAAGCTATGTAGTGCATTCCCATCTATCTGTTATTCATCATGGTTGTAGACTTCAAAATTTCAAATCATTGGCCCACCACCCTTAATGTTAGACCTCCCACTCCTTCCAAGCACTTGCCTTTCCATGCTAGGAATTCTTCTTCAGTAGGCCAATCAAAATTCATTACTTCATCATCCCTTTATCTATAAGGTGCATACTTGGTGACAATCTGATTAGCCTCTTTATCAAATTCTAGTAGGACAGTCTCAAGATGAACTAACATGTCCATATTTACTGTTGATGTCTCCATATCAAATTTTTGACAAATTTTCATAGCTTGATCTAAAATAACATTATTTACTTCTTTTATCCACTCTTGTAGAGTCTTAATGCTACCATCATTCCTTAAAATGGATGGAAGAAGGCCATGATGAGATTCATGGAAGGATTTTACCAATTCCTTTATCATGTTATCTAATGTTTCAACATTTCCTCTATATCCCTCAATCTGATTTACAAGAATCACAGTAGGCTTAAACCTCTTAGGTGGATTAGGATTCTACTTAACCCCAATTCCTATCAATATCAATTCTCACTTCCTAGGGATCCATACCTCCATGAGTGGAATAGCTCTTTCTCTGTCAATATCAAACATTATGATGGCATCAACCATGGATGAATAATTGTAGTGAATACTATTCAATTTATTATTCACTCTTATGTTCAGATGTTCTAGTATTGTTGTGGCAATCCTCATATTGCTCTCAAAAGCATCTTCATCATGAATTATAATTTTTCTTTGTACTCATTTAATTTCCTAAGCAATTCCTCCCTATTGATATCCCCCTTCTCCTATGGCCCTTCGGATATACTAGGTTCTACTATTGAATTGGGCATACTTCCAATATTATATGGCACAATTACCCATGAAGAACGAACATCAACAGTAAACTCATGGGATACGTCCTCTTGTGCAGTAATGGGAGAGTCAACATCATTTTGTTTGGGATTTCTAGGTTGTAGCGTTTGCAACACATCTTCCAATAATGCTACTTTTGTATGTAATTGCATACTATCCCTCTCAAGTTCTCCATATTTAACCAACAAAATATTCAATTATGTTTTGAGTTTATCCTTTTCAGCAGTCACAGACTCCATAGTCGCCCTTGTGAACTATGCAAAATGAACTGACATATTTGTAGCCTCTAAGTCCAATGTTTTTTATACTCTTTTTATTATTAGGCCTCCACTATAGTAGGTGTAGGCTCAGCAATGTCTGGTTTTTTTGTGCATGGGGCTAAAGACCATATAGCCAAGGCTTCCCATTCCTCACTAAAAGTAGACCCCTATAGTGCAAGTGAAACTTCTTCTTTTGTATCATAGAGAGGTCTGTCACATTTCTTGGTTGTGTCGAAAGCTATAGCTGAAGCCAGATCCCATTATGGCAGCAACAATATGTCACTAGTTCTCACTAATTCTTGACCCTCCTTTGTAGCCATGTTTTAGAATTTGGCTCTCATTTCATTTAACACCTTTTCTAAATGATAGCATTAGGAAGTTCAGGATGAAGGATCCTTTCTATAGCTAGACCATTTACATACTCATCTCTTTTAGCCCTATATACAAATTCCATAAAATCTTGAGTCTTTACAAATGATTCATCATCCAAGAATTTGGTACATGCCTCAATCTGCATACCATCACTTCCATTGATTCCTTTAAGATCAACATTACTCAATATTTTTCACAATTGATTTTTTTCCCTTACTACAGATGTAGTAGGCACTCCTTCCTACATTTCTTGTTCTGACACCCAAATATCATCATTGAAGCCTTCATCGTCATAATCCACTAAACTAGAGGCCTCAATATTTTGTCTTTTCAATGGTACCTCCTCGGGTGGTATTTCACTAGGTGGGGGAGAATCAATATTCACAATTTCAGGCTCTACCAACCTTGGTGGAGACAGGGGTGGTATTTGTGGCATAAGAGAAGGAGGTTTGTGTTCCTCTCACTGAGTGGGAATGTAGGATTCATTTGATTTCTTTTCCTTACTCTTTCTCCTTATAAAAAACTTTATTTTTGGTTCCTCAAGGGCTCATGATGTAGACTCTTCTCCTATAGTAGGGATTTCTCCTCCACTTTTTTCTTCTACAAGCGGAGCCTTCCCTTTATCTTTACTAACCACCCCTTTAGTTTCAAGGTGGCCTACTATTAAATGAAAATTCCTTGTTACATGCTCCACCTTTTGTATTATATCCTCAGCCTTTGGGAGGACCTTGCAATATGTTGGGAACAAGTGCCTCAACTTCGAGCTTGAACCTCTGAAAAGACTTGGCAAAATTATCACCTTTCTCAGCCTTTACCACTCTACTACTGAGATTTTTTCATATAGGCACAGTATGGAGGTTTACCACTTTACCACGGGCCTTTTTCGGTATGTCCACGGTTGGGCAGTGTTATCACCATACCACAAAGACTTCGTCTTAGGTTGGAAGTACCGTAGGGGATGGGCGGGGTCAACATGAAGGTCTACCTGCCTACCACAGAGGGTTCTCGTTGGTGGCGCGATGGTCGCAGTGAACAACACCTGTTGGTGAAGTTCTCTTACCGCCACACCGCAATGGCCTCTTGGCCATGTCACGGTGGCACAATAAGCCTTGGCGGTCAGAGATGAAGTCTACCTCCTTATCATGGAGGCCTTGCAGTCAGGGTGAGGTAGTGTGGTGTGTCCATCGGCAGAATTTGGTGGTTACCTCCATATCGCAGGAGGCTTTTCTCAGCCTCACAATTGGGTGGTGGCACCGCCATACTGCGGAAGGTCGATCCAAGCTCGGCGGTGACACGGTGATAAACGATGGGATGGCAGACAATCCACTACCTTGATACCATGAGGGTGTTAGAAGGGACCTGTGGTTGGGCGATGGCACCGCCATACCGTGGAGCTCTATCAACCTTGGAGCAGTACCATGGTGACACTGCCATACCGCGGTGGCTTCTTTGGCTTGGTGAGGTAACACGGTAAGAGTTGTTTGGCACTTGTGTTGACCATTCAAACTTGACTGGAAGTGGTGAAAAAATAGAGAGGCAACACAAGGCAATAAATCAACATCTGATTGGTCAAAGTATGGAGCAGTGAAGGCAATAAATGCAAGACGTGTTTCGGCTGATGACAAAATCCGATTAAGGAAAGAAGAGTTAATGCCTAGGCGGCCCGATGCGTGATTGCAAGAAAGATCGATCAAGAGATCAGATTGCTTGATTGGGTGAATGATGCATAATTAAGGCTTGTGATTGGTTGGTATGATTAATGTGATGTAAGACTTGTATAGTCGATTTCATTGATATAAGTCAACTAAGGGTGATGGTGAAGAGAAGTTAGATGTATTCATTGTATACTGAAAGAAGTATTGTAACATTGAGTGCATAAAAAACTCAAGTCTAATGTTGTGAACTAACTAACAGAGAGTGAGGACTGTGAACTTTTTTTTGTAATTTATTTTACTGTGATACAAAGTGTCTTCTCTTGGTGTGGTGGGTTTTTTTCTGAAAGGGTTTTCCCACGTAAATTTGTGTTATCTCTGTCATTTCTTATCTCTTGTTACTCTTTTTATCCTATGTTTTGTTCATCTCAGTTATTTTAAGAAGTTTTAAAATTGGTCTTTGCACTTCTCCTCTATTGTGTTAGCGTTAGGAAAGCATTTATGCACCTCTGCTTTTCCTTTCAAGTGGTATCAGAGCCTGGCCAGTTGTGTTATCCTTGTTAGTAAGGCTAGTTTTTTGTGCTAATACTGTTCCAGTGGGATTCTTGCAAAGTTAGCACCTAGTTCAGTTTGAGATGGAGAGTACATTAGGTAGAGTAGAGATTGAAAAATTCAATGGTGGCAACTTTGAGTTGTGGAAACTCAAAATGGAAGACTTGCTTGTGGATAAAGACCTTTGGGTTGCTGTGTCTAGAACTATGCCACAAGGTATGAAGCAAGAAGAATGGGGCCTTGCAGATAGAAAAGTGAGAGGTCTGATAAGACTTAGTCTAGTCGATTTTGTACTCCTAAACTTCCATGAGGAGAAGTTTGTAGCTTCATTATAGAAGAAGCTTGGTGATATTTATCAGGGAAATTCTATGGTAAATAAGTTATTCCTGAGGAAGAAGTTGTACTCCTTGAAGATGGAAGAAGGTGCATCTGTTGTAGACCATCTAAACTCATTTAATATAAGTGTTGCTCAATTGGTGTCTATGAGTGTGAAGATTGAGGAGGAGGATCGTTGCATGCTCCTGTTATGTTTGTTATCTGACACTTAGGATCATCTTGTAATGGATATTGGAAGTACGACCATTACTTTCAAGATGGAAGACGTTGTAGCCTCATTGTTGTCTAAAGAGATGAGGAGGAAGTATTTAGAAATGGCCAAAGAGGCCCTTTCTATTTGAGGTAGATCAAAGGAGAAAGGAAAGAAGAAGGACAAGAAATCTAAATCTAAATCTAAATCGAGATCAAAGTCTCCTAGTAAAAATTCCAAGGTGAAATGTTGGAACTGTGGCCAGCCTAGTCATATCCAAAAGGATTGTAAGGAGAAGAAGAAGAAGAAGAAGAAGAGTAACGCTTTAGACAATGACTCTTCTCAGAGTGATGTAGATGTCTTCATTGCAACCTTGGCAACTCAGGCATCAAATTATTTCTAGCTGGTTGACTCAAGTGCATCTTTTCACATGACGTCTCATAGAGAATGGTTCACTAAGTATGAGAAGTATGATGGTGGAAAGGTGTGCCTGGAAATTGATTCAACATTGGATATTTTTGGTCATAGAAGAGTCAAAATAAAGTTCCCTGATGAAAGAATCAAAGTGATTGGTGATGTACTGCACATACCAGGTTTGGCTCGTAACTTACTTTATGTCAGTAAGCTGAATGATGCTGGTGTAGAAGTTTATTTCTTGAGTAAAGGATGTAAGATGGCTACAGGTGAAATGGTGTTGGCTAAGAGTGTACGTACTGGCACTCTATACAAGTTTGATGCATGTCATGTTCAATACAACAATGCCTCTGTAAAGTCAAGCAAAGTTGTTCTTGTAGAGGAAGATGAAGATGCTTCTCTGGGTGAAAATGCCTTGGAGATGAAACTCCCAATAGAGAAGACCATATTGTGGCATCATAGACTCGGTCACATAGGTGAGAAAGGTTTAAAAACCTTGAAAAATAAAAATCTTTTTGAAGGGCTTGATGATTGTAACCTTGAGTTTGATTTTTGTGAACACCGTATTTATCGAAAGCAACACTATGTTTCATTTTATTCTAGTCCTCATAAATCTCTTGGTTTATTGGATTATCTTGATTCTGATGTGTTTGGTTGAGTTAATGTTCCTTCATTATTGAAGTCTAGATATTATGTTTCTTTTATTGATGACTACTTGAGAAGGGCATTTATATACTTTCTTAAGAGTAAATCAAAAGTGTTCAGTCAATTTAAAGAATTTAAAACTTTGGTAGAGAATCAAACTAGAAATAAAATCAAATGCTTGAGGACAGACAATGGCGGTGAGTTTTTTTCTACAGAATCCGAAAGGTACTGCAAAGACCATGGGATTAAAAGGCATAAAACTACACCTTATACTCCACAGCAGAATGGAGTTGTTGAAAGGTGTTGATGGTTAAAATGACACAAACAACATTAAAACAGAATATTTCTACTCTATTTCTCCTGAAAAAGAAAGACAACATATAGTAGCCTAACTCCCAAGGTCCCGGTAGTTGGTTCTCAACTGTCTGGTGTCACTCAATTGGTTCATACAACTGTAATATCCAAGGGGCCTGTGCTGGTAACAAAATATTCAAGCTATGACTCATTTTATCAACTGCTCTAGTAGATCAATGGGGTTTTAAAAAAGAAAAAGATAAAGCCAAGGGGTAAACCAGTAAGTATGAATTAAATTTATCTAGTATCCGGACATATATTTTTAGCAATGAATGTTTTCTTAACCGATCACAAAAACCAGAGCATGACACAATCTACAGTATGACTGTACCATTGCATACATCTTAGATGCTTAATTCAATTCCACTATTCGTATATCACAAGTATTTCCAAGATTTCAAAACAACACCCATTCATTCATCACCAAAATTATAGATCAACAAACTTTTTAATAACTTCAATTCACTGACAATCTAATAAGATGATCCTTAATTTTGATTCCTTCAAATAACTTTCATTATTCAAGAAACTTTTATGTTCAGCATAACCACTGCATACAGATAGATCATAACTTATCAGCCTTATCAAACAAACCACTTAATTCTAAATACCATGTTTCAAGTAAACCTGCAATTCTATTAACTGTAAAAGACCAAGTACAATGTATCTCTATGAAATCACTACAAAATTTTATCTCCTAGCATTAGGTAAGCCAATCCACTTCTCAATTAGCCAACCCTTACAATATGATACCCATCTGGTTTTTATAGATATACAAAAGTTTGAACCCTACTTCTATTTTAGGCATTCCACCTTTTTAGGAACTAAAATTTCTTAGAAACTCAGATCAATTTGATCTTGGGTCTTTACATTAAAACTTTCAGTTTGATCTAAAAATAGAAGATAGAATAGAAGAGGAATTCATGCGCTCAAAAAAAACTATCATTGTTGTGCATGCAACATGCAAGGAAGAAGAATTTTATGCATGCAAGATTTTATGCATGTGAAGTTGGATCTGCCATGAACTCGTCGTAACTAGTGAAGACTTGTTGTAAAGTATCCATTTCTGGCCCATCAATCCAGTCATCTTCAAACTTGATCCAATCCAACTCAACTGCAACAAACTCCCTCATACTCTTTACCTTTACTAACTCTCTCCCAGTAGCTTTTATCTCCTCTTTGACTTCTACTAGTCGATCTAACCTCAACTCCCCGCCATCATCTCCCTTTTGCATAATTCCTTGGAATCTTTCATCCCACTTTTCCTTTATTTGATCAAAAGTCATGCCCTCTTTTGTAAATGCATTTATATCTACAATAATGGCAATAGCTGCTTCTAACTCTTCCAATTGCTTAGTCAAGTTATTAGCAGCTTCTTGAATCTCATCCTTATGTTTGCTCAAAAAGTCAATCCTAAACTTGAGTATGGGAGAAGTCCTCTCTACAAAGTCTTTGTTATCATCTTCAAGTATAGATTGTTCTAGAAGAGTAGTTAGAGGCAATGCTTTTACCTTTCCTAACTTTTCACTATACTCTTTATACTCTTCTTCTTGTTTTTCTGATCCCTCAATATATTGATACATCTCCTTAATCAACCCTTTAGTATCCTTGTAAGCTTCAAATCCTTTTATTAAAATATCTCCTACCTCTTAGTTCAATTTATCTATCCACCTGTCTACCATCTCCGCCTTTCCTCTAACCTACTCCAAATCATCAACCTCCTTTTTGCTTAACAAAACAGGAGTCTCAATGGCTGCTACTTTTTGTGACCTTGGAGAGGAGACACTCTTCAAGAATGAATGTAACTGATCCAATTGAGCTTTAAGCTCATCTTTCATTTGCTTGTCCTTTATCATTCTTGACTTAGTTGTTGAAGCCACTACATCAATTAGATTCATTTGTTGATTCCTAGTGGGTCTTCCCAAATTAACCATACTCAATTGATAGTATGTTAGCTGCATATCCCCTACCTCCTTTTCTGTCATAGGCATGGCACATTCAGCAACTATCTCCCCTTTATCTGTGAGTCTGGTAGAATGTAATATTTTATCCTTCTTCTTAGGCCTTTCTTGTTCAATTCCTTTCATCATGTCCTCCCAATTAAGAGGTTGCGGAGGTGTTTTGGCTCTCTTCTGCAGGTCTAACTTTAACCATATAGGAGCACTAGGAGTAGTCATCATCATGGAAGAGGAAGCAGCAATTGTAGAGGGTGGCTGAACATTTACCTCAGGTTGAGAATCAACCTTTGCTTTCTCTTGTTGTTCCTGCAGCACATGCATCTGTACCAGCTTCTCAACCTCCTCTCTATCTCTTTGTTCTTGCATTTTTTTATCTTCTTCTTCTTTTCTTAATCTCTCTTCCTCCACCTGATTCCTCTCTACTCTTTCTTTTTCCAATCTCTCTTTTTCTAATTTCTCTATTTCTAGAGCCTCCCTTTCCAACTTTTCCTTTTCTAAGGCCTCTAGCTTTTCCCTTTCTAACTGTTCTGCCTCCAAAGCTTTAAGTTTTTCTTCTTCTATCCTCTCTACTTCTAAGGCCTTGAGCTTCTCTGTCTTTTCCCTTTCTTCTTCTGCTTGTTGTTTCTTTACTAGCTCTTCAGCATCTCTTTTCTTTTTTAGAGCTTCAGCTTCTTGTTCTTTCTGTCGAGCCTCCTCTACAAGTTTCAGTTTAGCAACCAAGGCTTCCTTTTCCCTCCGATTTCTTGCTTTCTCCTCCTCAAGATCATGGATCTTCTGTATCAATTCTAACTTGTCATTTTTTGCTTTGACCTTGAGCTCATGCTCTCGTTGCCTCATTTGCTTCTCTACTTCATCAGTTGTTGCTCTTGTTTCAATTTCTTTTGCCTTTAATTGTTGTTGGTGAAGTAGAGCATCAGCTTGCACCTTAGCATCCATTTCTTTTTGCTTCTCCACTGTAGCACTTGCATTAGAATCTCTTGTAGCATTTTCAAACATTTTCCATTGCTCTTCTTGCATTAGAATCTGCTCAATAGTCCCTTCTAAAGGCACATTTTCTTGCAAATCCTTCTCTGACAGAGTTTCATTTGAATTTATCTCAACTTCTACAAATTCCTCTTCCACTTCTTTTCCTTTAGCAGTTTTAGCCATGGTATGAAGAGCTCCTTCTTGAACCTCTTTACTCTTCTTTCTTGTAAGTGGTGCTTGTGCAGATGATTCACCTAATGTGGGCGTAGAAGCAGCAGATCCCACTAGAGCATCTCCCTCTTAAGCTTCTTCTTCTTCATCAACCACCTCAAGTTCTATTTCTTCAATATCAGGAGGAAAGAATTATAATGGTTCCTTGGGAGGTGTCTTTCGCTTAAGTCTCTTGTATCCCTTACCCTTTTTAAGAACTGGTTCTTGAGGAGCTTGAGTTTTCAACCTCGACCATTGCACGCTCCTATCCAATACTGTCCTTCCTATCCTCTTGATATCAATAGTTTCTTCCTCATCCCAGTCTATTGGATCTAAGCTTTTGGTACCAATGTTCAAGGCTTCATAGGAAGGGTCCAACACAATTCCATCATCCACCAACATGTCAGGAATGTTTTCTTTAATACCCAACTCTGCCATGAGTGCAACTGATAATCTTTCATAGTTCTTTTTCCTCAAATCATATTCATCCTGCCTATCACTCCAAAAATCCTCTAATAAATGAAAATGCCTGATGAATACTGAGGGTAATAAGGCATACATCTTACCTTTTGGATCAAAATATTTACGAGCTGTATACAATCCCAATTTCAATTGTATCAACTCATTACAGACCACCTTTGCTCCCTTCAAGTGTTGACAACTATATTCTCCCAATTTCATGGGAAATTTATGACATCTCGTTTTATGCTTGATCCCAAACCTAGCATTAACTCCAATGGCTTGATACACAAACTCCATAAGCACTATTCTATTATTGCAACACCTTGGAAGCAAATGGGGATGACCTTCAAAACCAAACAATTTGAAGTATGTAAATTTGGGGTATTGGATATACCAACTTCCCCATTCATCAATGAATGCCATGGCTTCTTGACTTAATCTATATCCTGCATATCCATTCAACTGATTAATGATCACATACAAAAAGGCATCATTGACTCTCCTAAACTGAGTCTCAGCCACCTGAAGAGTCAACTGATCATAATGCTCCCACACTTTCTTTTGTCCATCTAAGACTCCCATTATGCCCACTCTATTCAATCCTAGGAAAATCCCCATCCTTGTTTCAACATATACAATATAAGATGTCATGAAGAAACACTTGGTCCACCTGATCCTTGTTAATTGATCATGTATTGCATCAGAAACAATCATTGGCCAGTCAAATTGTTGTTGACCATTCAAGATGGTATGGATGAAAGGAAACATCCATTCCTTAAAGTGAAAAGCACCCCTCTTCCCGAAGACTCTTGATAACATCATGATTAATTTTGATACCTCATTATAGAAATCTGCTCTCTTTGGCTGGTCTGCCAGCTTGCTTAAAGATTTCTTCTTTATTGTCAACCATTTTTTGTTCAAATGAGACTTATTGAAGTCCTTGCGCTTGCTATAATTCTCTAAGGCCTCCGCCTTTGTTATCTGCACCAAATTCTTGGGATCCGGAACACCAAACATATTTTGAAACATTGCGGGGGTAAGATCAATGATCACATTATTCTGTGAATCCATGCATAATCTTGTAGCAGGATTGTAAGTACTGGCTACTATCAATATCAACTCCAGACACTGGACTGATAAAGGAAACACAGTGATATGTGCAAGACCGGAGTCAACAATCCTTTGTGTTCTCCCTGTCAAGTTTTCTCGTTCTGCAAAGATGTCTGCATGTAATTCCTCAAAGCTATACAGGCCCAAGTTCGTGTCTATGATGTCTTCCCAGTCTGATTCCACCTTGCTCACTTTCACCACCGGATTCCTATGATCATACCTTAATGTATAAGGCAATTGTTCTGGTTTCATCTTTGATGTTCCAGCTGGTTGATTCCTTCGAGCAGCCTCCCCTGACGTTCTTGACATCTTTCAATTTTCCTGCAAGCAAACCTCTAATTAGATCTTTAGATATCATCACAAAACATGCTCTTAAAACATACCTGTTACACATACATCGGAGTCGGAACCAGACAGAAGCTCAAAACAATCTCTTTTACAACACTGTCGGACTCAGAGCAAAAACTAATATAGCAACTTTACTAATAGTGAATGGGCTCAGAGTCAGAGTCGGGGAGGTTATCGGAACCGGGATCAGAATGGAAAATGATTTTGATTTTCTTCGAATTTTTCATTTTTCCATATTCTATTTCCATTCCGCCTCCGCCTCCGATTTGTTTATCATTACTTTGAAGAAATACTTTTCCATTATGCGCGGAGCCGGACACAGGATGATACCTGGAATTGATACCTTTTGTAAAGCAGAACTTTCAAGTCCAAGATCGATTCCAATCCCGTCTCCACCGTGGTTGACCGTGATTTCCAAAGAAGATTTCTTGTTATACACGGAGCCGGAAACGGGATGAGAACAGAATCGATAATTTTGTAAAACAAAATTCTTAAGTTCCAGATTGATTCCAATCCCGCCTCCGCCTATGTTAATCATGATGTCATCAAATACTTTATTCATTTTCAATCCAATTTTATGATTAAAAACCTAGGTCGCTATAAAATGAAAAGGGAGCTTAAACTCCACACCCATATGACCGTGGGGAACAATTGCATTTTAGGGCCATTATTTAAATCTTATTTAAAGTGATTACAGAGATCGACGAAAACCCTAATCTAACAAACTTGACAAAAACTAGGGCACGGGTTTAAACCCTGCCATTCTACCAGACGACAAAACCCTTATTAAACAATAAATCTAATCTACCCTAACTCACTATAAAAATCTCTAATCCTCCTCACTAATTTTAACGAAACGCCATTAAACCCTTAATCTAATCTAATCTACTGCAAACCAAAACAAACACGATGCAATTACGATTTAAGACGTGAAAGTGATGGTGCCCTAAAAATAGAAATAACTAATCAATAAAAACCCAAAAGAAATAAAGAAACAACCCGACCAACAACAGAAAGACCATTCAAACAAGTACACCAAGAAAGCATGAACTTGTTTAAATGAAACGAAAAAAACAACACGATTCATAATACGAGCAAACATATATACAAAACACACAACAGTCAACAAAATGAAGAACAACAATAAGAAAACCTACCTCGCAAACACAACCACACAGCTAACCTTCTGAACTGATCCGTTCGCCACAATCCTCTGCTCTTTCAATCTTTTTGCTTGAGCGAATTCTGCTACTACTCTTTCGTGCTCTTAGATCTTTAACAATAACAATAATGATCGGTTTAACCCCTAATGAAGGTAAATATGTGAATTTCTACCTACACCGGCAACCACCATTAATGCATTAAGGTGCAGTAAAGGCGGAGTCGAAACCGTAAGAGAACAAACACTCGTCTGCAGTGTATCTTCAATCAAAAAGTCAACGACAAAAAGTGGCGGGGGCGGAACCAAAATGGAATCAGAATCTCAAATTTATAAAATGTCCAAACCCCAATCCCATTCCAGCTCCGGGTCCAACAACTAAAAACAAAAAAAAAATAAACATAAAAAGTAAAGTAAAAGACCGACCTAATAAAACAAAACACAAAGACCGAGACCAAAAACCAAAAGTAAAAATAACGGAGGTAGGGATGGATTTGATTATGATTTTGCATTTTTCGAAAAGACTAAATTAACTCCCACTCCGGCTCCGTTTCCGCTAAAAACCAAAAACCAAAATGCAAAGAAAATACTATCGGGATAAAAACCAAAACAAGTTTCGAAGGAACCTTCAGAACCCGATTCTGTTCCGGTTCCGATTCCAACAGAGAAACAAAACAAAAACAAAGTATTGGAAAAACTAGACTCCAAACTTTGTTTCAAAAACAACTAAGTACAAAAATTAATAAAGGGGGACCCATTTTGACCAAGGAAAAATATGGGGTGGTTATGCAAGGCATAAAAAAAGGTTGGACAAAACTTTAATGGAGAGAGCATGTTGAGCAGTGTTGGTCTGGAGCGAAATTCTTGGGTTGAGGTTGTGGCTACAACATGTTACCTAGTAAATCGTTCACCTTGTTTTTCTCTTGTTGATAAGACACCTTTGGAAGCATGGTTTGGTAAGAAGCCCTCTTTGAGACATATTTATGTCTTTGGTTGTGAGTCATGTATATGTGCCCAATGAGAAAAGATCAAAGTTGGAGAACACGGTTTTTAAATGTATCTTCATCAGCTATGGCATTGGTGTGAAAGGATACAAGCTTTGGAATCCTGATACTGAGAAGGTTTTGTACAACAAAAGTGTAATATTTCGTGAGTTGAAGCCTTTCGTAGCTAATCCACAGTTAGAGATAGGTAAAAGAGAAAAGAAGAATGATGTAGTTCAAATTCGTCAAAATCTAGAAAAAGAGGAACTACATAGTGTACCTGAAACTAAGGAGAGTTCAAGCAGCTCTGAGAGCTCTGAAGATGAAGAACCACAACCTCAGCCTATAAGAAGGTCTACACATGAAAAATGACAACCTGATAGGTATGGTTTCTCTATGTTAGATTCAAACTGTTTCTATGCCTTGATTACTAGCACTGATGAGCCTAGGACTGTAAAAGAAGCTATTAGCATGTCTGATTCAAATTCCTGGTTGGAAGCCATGAATGAAGAAATGGAATCATTGAAGAAAAATGAAACCTGGGATTTGGTACCTTTTCTTGAAGGGTGAAAGCTTGTTGGTTGTAAATGGGTATTCAAGAAGAAGACTGGTCTAGATGGCAGTGTAGAAAAGTATAAGGCAAGGTTGGTTGCAAAGGGATTTTCCTAGATAGAGGGAATTGATTATGGAGAAATATTTTCCCCTGTATCAAAGCTAACATCTATTAGATTTTTGTTGTCATTGGCAGTAGCATATGACTTAGAGATTGAGCAGATGGATGTGAAGACAACATTTCTCCATGGAGAGTTGAAAGAAGAAATTTATATGTCCCAGCCTGAGCACTTCATTGAAAAAGGTAAAGAAACTGTGTTCTGCAAATTAAAGAAATCTTTGTATGGTTTGAAGCAGTCTCCTAGAATGTGGTACCATAAATTTGACACTTTTGTGTTGTCTATGGGATTTGTGAGATTAAAATTTGATCATTGTGTTTATTACAAGTCTAAAAATGATCGTGTGCTTATTATTACGTTGTATGTGGATGATATGTTATTCATAGGAAATAGTAAGTCTATGAATTCTAATCTTAAATCTCAATTGTTTGCAAAGTTCAAAATGAAAGACCTAGGTGCAGCAAGGTATATTCTCAGGATGGAGATAACCAAGGACAGAACGAGTAGAAATCTCTGCATAAGTTAGAGTAAGTATGATAATACAGTTCTTGAAAGATTTGGTATGGATGATTGCAAGAAGCTACTCGTTCCAGTTATGTAGGGAACCAAGCTATATATTGAAGACTGTCCAAAATCTGCTACTGAGATGGAGGGCATGACTAGGGTGGCTTATGCAAGTGTTGTTGGTAGTCTAATGTATGCAATGGTTTGTACAAGGCCAGACATTTCCCAAGCAATGGGAGTTCTCAGCCAGTTTATGGAAAACCTAGGAAGATCACATTGGGATGTTGTGAAGAGAGTGTTCAGATATTTAAAGGGGACTTTAGAATATGCTTTGTGTTACCATGGTAGTTTGGTTGCATTATAGAGAACACTCAACATTTGTGGATATGTAGATTTTGATTGGGTAGGGTACATTGACAGCAGAAGATCCACTAGTGGATACACTTTCATGTTAAATGGTGACGCAGTCAGTTGGATGAGCAAATGACAGGTTGTTGTTTTATCCACTACAGAGGTTGAATACATGGCAGCAACACACGCCTACAAAGAAGCAGTTTGGCCGAGCCGATTGTTCTCTAATATTGGTTTTAATGCAGGGCAGATTACAATTTGTTGTGATAGTTAGAGTGCCATTTGTTTGGGAAAGAACCCGACTTTCCATGCCAGGACAAAGCACATTGATGTGTAGTATCACTTCATTAGGGATATGGTGGAAGATGGAAAGGTTTGTTTAGAAAAGGTTGACACTTTGAATAATGTTGTAGATGCATTAACAAAGCTAGTGAGCACATACAAGTTCATATGGTGCATAGAATCAATGGGCCTTGGGACCTATGATCATCAGTAATGTTGAATTCTAGAGGAAGCCAGGAAGTCTTCGTCAAGTGGGATCTTGTTGGGAATAGGTTCCTCAACTTCTGGCTTGAACCTCTGGAAAGACTTGGAAAAATTATCACATTTCTCAGCCTTTACCGCTCTACCACTGAGATTTTTTCATAGAGGCACGATATGGTGGTTTACCGCCTTACCGCGGGCCTTTGTCAATCTGTTCATGGTTGGGCGGTGTTACCTCCATACTGTGGGGTCTTCGTCTTAGGCTAGCAGTAGCATAGTGGATGGGCATGGTCAGCGTGAAGGTCTACCTCCCTACTGTGGAGGGTGCTCGTTGGTGGCGCGGTGGCCGCGATGAACGACTGTTGGTGAAGTTTGCTTACCACCACACTGCAATGGCCTCTTGGCCATGTCGTGGTGGTGTAGTAAGCCTTGGCAGTCAGAGATGAAGTCTACCTACTTACCACGGAGGTCTTATAGTTGGGGTGAGGTAGTGTGGTGTGTCTGTTGGTAGACTCTAGCGGTTACCTCCATACTGTGGGAGGATTTTCTCAGCCTCGCAGTTGGGCGATGGCACCGCCATACTGCGAAAGGTTGATCCAAGCTCGGTGGTGATGTGGTGATAAGCGACAGGCTGGCAGACAAGCCACTACCTTGATACCGCGAGGGTGTTAGAAGGGACCTGCGATTGGGCGATGGCACCACCATACCGTGGAGGTCTATCAACCTTGGAGCAGTACCATAGTGGCTTCTTTGGCTCAGTGAGGTAGCGTGGTAAGAGTTGTTTGGCACTTGTGTTGACTGGTTAGACTTGACTGGAAGTGGCGAACAAATAGAGAGGCAACACTTTGCAAGAAATCAACATCTGATTGGTCAAAGTCTAGAGCGGTGAAGGCAGTAAATTGAAGACGTGTTTCGGCTTATGAAAAAATTTGATTAAGGCAAGAAGAGTTAATGCCTGGGTGTCCTGATGCATGATTGCAGGAAAGATCAGTCAGGAGATCAGATTGCTTGATTGGGTGAACGATGCATAATTAATTCTTGCAATTGGTTGGTATGATTAATGTGATGTAAGACTTGTATAGTCAATTACATTCATATAAGTCAACTAAGGGTGACAATGAAGAGAAGTTAGAGTGAGACAGAGAAGTTAGATGTATTCATTGTATACTAAAATAAGTATTGTAACGATGAGTGCATAAAAACTCAAGTCTACTATTGTGAGCTAACTATCAGAGAGTGAGGACTGTGAACTTTGTTTTGTAAATTAATTTACTGTAATACAAAGTGTCTTCTCTTGGTGTGGTGGGTTTTTTCCCGAAAGGGTTTTCCCACCTAAATCTGTTTTATCTTTGTCATTGCTTATCTCTTGTTATCCCGTGCGTTGTTCATCTCAATTGTTTTAATAAGTTTTAAAACTGGTCTTTGCACTTCTCCTATGTTGTGTTAGCGTTAGGAAAGCGTTTCCGCACCTCTACTTTTCCTTTCAAAATAGGCTCTTCTTGCTTTTTTTTCCTTTGTATCTTATTGAATGTGATCCACCTTGCTAACCTCTTTTCCTATTCCAAATTGTTTGATTTATTTCTTATTACATCTTCTGAATACTGGAAAATGTGGACATATTTTTAGCTCTTGTTTCTCTCATTCAACCAAGCCATAAGACCTTCAGGATCATATTTGACCCTCTCAACTATCCTCTGCATGCGGTATGTTTTGAGTACTTCAAGGATGTTATTCCAACCTCCTTTGGTCATTACAAAATCAGAGAAACATGTGTATGAAGGAAAGAAATTTCCTTTTCCTTGATTCAATAAATGCTCATTTTCAATAGTTCCTAGTTGCCACATAACCTCAAGGAAACCAATTCTTTCTGGCACAAACCTCGGCAACAAGTGAGGTGCTACTTTGGAACCATATACTCTTAAGATAGTGTAATCAGGGAGTAAGATAACATCTCCCTAATTATGATCAACTCCTATCTCAGGCCTTCTTTCCTTAGGTCTCAAGAAATCATGTAGAGCAATGGGAATTCTAGGTAACTTCACAATCAAAGTTATCTTCAGTTCAGAAGCAAACAAATTCTAGAATGTGACATAATCATATGTCATATCATATTTTTCCAAGACTATCGTCTAACATTGCACAGGTATATCCAAGTCACCCTCTTTTCTTTCCAAGTCAATATTTTATCCAAAGTAAGTTTCACCCTTTTACAAAAACATATGCATTAGCAGTGGGTACCAGCTACATCTTACCCCAGATTCACCTTTCTTTAACCTTACTAGTCCCTCATGCATTCTTTCAGAAAGAAATCTTGCATAATCATACACTGCACAATATTGGGGATATTGGATTGGGAAGCCATATACATCCATGCCATTGGCATTCCAGAGATAGGAGCATAGCCAGTTATTTGGAAAATGGAATAGAAGGTCCTTTTGAAATAAGGAACAAAATAGTTAACAGGGAAAGGCTCCTTATCATGTGATCCTATTACAATCTTTCATCTTATAATTTATACTAGAAATCTTGGTAAGATATGGACTTTGAATGAGATCTTGGTTTTATCATACTCCTACATTAGAGAATATTCATTTATCTTATTCATTTCATCACTCCATTTAGTAAGCTTGAAAACAAGACCCAATTCCTCCTTAGTGATCTTAACCATTTCTTTCCCATCATATGTTCTGATAGTCCTCGTGCCTGGGTCATAATTAGCAGCTCATCTATTGCCTTAAGCAAGTCGACATCCATATAGACATTTGGCACAATTAAATTTCCTAGATCATAGTTCCAAGGGTTTCCTACTAGGATACCCATATTTCTATTCCTGAACCAACCATAAAACAGTTCCCATCCAGTATAAGGTAATCTAGCACCCCTAATAGAACCTTTTCTGTCAAACAAACCCTTTCCTATTTGAGGACCTCTGGGAATCAATTGGCCTTTAGGTTTGTCACTAGTGGAGGGTGGTAATTGATCCATAAGGTCGTTATTCAGAGGTCTTTTGGGAGTGAAAGCCTCCCCTTTAGACGAAGATACTTTTACTTTATGAGCCATAATGCAGGAAATACAAGGCAGGGTTTTTCGATTTAACTGAACAAGGCCTATGGATTTTGTGAGGGTTTGGCATGAATTACACAAATGTAGAATTAACAAAGTCCTTTTTATGAATGTAAAACCTTAAAAATCCGAACCAAGAAAAACCCTAACAGACTTAAGCTTGAGAAATCACAACTTATCAATAATGCTAGAAGAAAAAGAATAATTGACTTACTCTTTTCCTCATGGGTTGACAACCCTGGTTCTGACATGAGAAAATGTTGAGAAACCACAACATGAGCTCCTTGAGTGTATTGAGTATACTTTTAATGTTGAATTATGAATTTAAGATAAACATTAATAATCATGCAATTATTTACTTCAGTAGCTCAATGTCCTTTTAGTTATTAAGGCTCACTCGTGTGAACCAGAATGGCTTGCTTGCCTTCAACTAATTTTTGAATGCCAACTATTGATCCTTTTGGAGAGTTAATTGATTCACGATCTAGATTTGATTAGGTTATTACAAAATATCTAACTGTACATAGCCACAACTCTTACCAAATGATAGGAGGCCACATGGAAACACTTGTTTGTAATATGCGGGCTCCACTACCTCTTTGTCTATATAGCCATGATCCATGTGTCCTTTCTCCCTTGCTCCCATGATCCATAACTCATGTAAATTTCATCAACATGAAGACAAGAAGAGGCTGAGATTAGATCCTGTGGCCTCATCATACACACTCCTTAGCTAGCAGCAACTTTATCCTTCATACAACATCTACAACTTAGATTAAAATATATTTTAAGCACATGCAATACATGCATATTAGTAGCACACATTTTACTTCCCATGTCCAGTGTTGATATTTCAATTAAATATTTTCCCACGTATCTAGGCCTCCACATCCTTAGGATTACTCCACGCGGAAGACACCCACTTCCTCGTTGGGAAACTGGCAGGAAGGATGGGACCCATACGAGATGGTGGGGAGAAGACAAGATTAATCCATGTCACCCACTATCGACTGTCAAATTAGTTGAAATTCAGAAATACTAACCCTTAGGCCCATCATCAGTGAAGAAATGTGGCAATCACCCGCTAGCCAATGTGGTTATTTTAATAACCAAGAAAATCAAATGGGCATGCAGGGAACAATCCAAATGCGTCCATCTCATTTATATCCCATTGTTGATCCTCTTTAATGACTAGCTACACAATTTATTAACAATGCCTGGCCCACCAATCATCAAGGACACATGGCCTTCGCCCGTGAGCCCGAATGAATAAAACAATGAGAGACAAAATGGAACAGATATGTAGGCAACGGTTCAGATTTTCTACATTGATCAAACGACATTCAAGGGTTCTTGTATCTACACATCTCAAAAATTGTTAACCCTAAAAGGGACCCAACTAAGTTGACAAAGCCATATCTACGACATAAAAGACTTCAGATTTTTTTTAAAGTGGGAAATATTCAGCCCAACTTAGGAAAACTTCATAAATAATGATCCAACGGAATCAACCAGTAAAACAAGACTAGAGGGTCGGTCACTCAACGGGTTTCGATGTCAAGAGTCATGACTTAAAGGATTGATGGCCGACATAAGGAGTCAACCAAAAAATAAAACTGAGGCGAAGGTATAGACTCCAAGGGTTTTTCAAATAAGACTTAGGTAAACCTAAAACCCCTTATACAATAGCAAGAGACAAAACCCACAATTCCTTAAACTCATCAAGACTTTTGGAAATGGAACATAATTTTTAGGGGTTCCATCAGAATCTATCTACATGTACATGTGTTTTCTTATGTTTAATTTTTTATACATTAATAGATACATGTGCACATGTACATGTTTACACTCAATAATGTGTTTATACAAATTTTAAATCTATATTTAGAGAACTCATGCTCACGTATTTATGATTTATATATGTTAAACACATGTTAAATGTGCATTAAAAACATTAAATGTGCGTACACATATGTAGTTCTACACATGTACATGTACACATGTAATGTTATAAAATTTGAATATAATAGAAGGTAAATTTGAGCTCAAACCCTTGGCCGACAAATGCATTTTTATTTTTATTTTTTTTACCTTTGGTAGAGGGTTGTTTTGAGTCATCTTTAACTTGAAGAAGAAAATGGGAGACCAAGGAAAAAAAAAAATAAGGCTCAACGAATTTTTTCAAAAGAAGAACAAAATAGGCACACACAAAACTTGGCAAATTATCATAGAATGAAACAAGGTACATGCTTATTTCTTCTCCCTCTCTCTTGTGTGTGTTTAGGACTTTTATTAACACCTCAATGTTTTCCTTATAAATCTATTTACAATTATTAAAACCATGTTAGATACCTTGGAAACTTTAATACTACAAAATAATCATCTTGCATAGACATTACCATAACTTGGAACCTCATTTTTCCTAAATTCGTTATCATCTATTTCCAATTGCATTTGTTCCATGGAATTCTTAAGTTCAAGAATATTTTATTTTATTTTATTTGTTCAACTCCACTTAAATAGTTCATAGTCTCTCACTTTTTTTGTTTGCATGTAAATTCATATATCCAATTTCTAAAACCTAGTGACTTTGAAAATTCATTTTTCCATTTCCTTCAATTGAATTCATTTCCAATTGTATTTGTTCCATGGAATTCTTAAGTTCAAGAATCAAGATTGATTTCATTTAAAAGTTCTACTCCACTTATAGAATCATGTCTCTTAGTTTGTTTTCTTGCATAGATAAACTCCACTTATATAGCATCATCTCTCACTTTATTTGCAAAATATTTTGACATGTAGAAAGGGCTCAACAAGCAAGAATTTCTCAAGCAGAAGTCAAGCCAAATCTAGATGTTGGATCAAATGAATCGGTTGAAGAAAACATGGACCTTGAAGATAGGGAGGAGGCCCAAATTCAAACAATGTATGTTGGAGAGGGGTCAAGATCACTTCCTTATACTGGTATGGATGGGCATATAAAACTAGCTAAAAATGTGAGGAAACAAATTTCTTATAGAAATTTAGATCATTTACTTGAAATGGATATGGAGAAACTGAAATGTTATGTTGACCAAACTGCAAATAGGAGTGAGAGGTCAATGACTAAATCTATAAATGGAATAATCAATGATCATTTAAATCACCTTGAAACACTTGAAAAAACCCAATTGTTATCATGTTTACTTCTTCATAATGAGTTGAAAGAGTCATTACAATTGTTGGGTGTACATTCGGCATTGAATAAGAAGAAACACATGACATTACAAAAAGATATTGTTGAAAATGTTAAAAATGGTTTAGATTCCATTGGGAAAGGATCTTGATCAATGGATAACGCTACTACAAGAAGGGTGATGTTGACATCTACTTTAAATCAAGATATACCAAGAAAAAAAAATGTTCGCACTTTCGGTTGAAATTGGTTATAGTAGAACCACACTAATGAAATATGAGAAAAAGAGAAAGGTTTTGGATGATAGTTTAGAAGGCAATTGGGAAATTATGTGTAGAGCTCTCCATTCTGAAAGGATTGAAGATGTTAGGAACTTGATCTCAAATTTTTGACTGAAGAAACTCATCCATCATCAAATACTAGAGATGTTATGAGACACATGATTGGATCCAATATTTATGAAAATCATATTAAACATTGGCTAGACATAACACAACTTGATATGTATATAAACTTTTGTAATAAGTATCCTCATATAAAGATTGGGAAAACAATTTTTGAAAGGTTTAAGCCATATTATGTGAAGATAAACAAGTTTTTTGAAACTTATTGTTGTCGTTATCATATTGAATTTGATCTCTACTATCAGGTGTTTCGAAAGATGAGAGAAGAAAGTTATGGTTTTCAAAATGCACCTCCTAAACAGGTAATTTTTTCATAAAGGATATGTTATGTGATCATGAAAATGGACCTCAAATAAACTACATAAAAGGACTTTGTGAAACATATGGAAATTTTTCTAAATTTCCTTCAAAAAATGAAGATACTGACCTAACAAAGACAATAAATTGCAAGAGTTACAAGTATGTAAAGTTTCAAACAAATTTTGGGAAAGAATCCACAAGGTTAAACTATGTAGAAGAGGAGATTCCTATTGGAAAAATTATGGAAGATTTTTGAAAATTGATACAACCATATATACAACATTAATTTTTTTCTAAGTGGCAAGCACAAAAATTTTAAACATTAAGAGATACTTTCCCACTTGGAACAATTCTATCAGTAGTTGACTTTGCAGAAAATTACTCTTTTCTACATCAAAAAGAGATTCAATCAGAATATTACTTTTTAAAGTAGATCACTATTATTGTTCATGTGTGTTATTGACATGCACAATCAAAATTGGATGGTGTTGATAGTACATATGAACAATGAGCCACTAAGAAATAATATCACTTTTATGTTAGCGATGATAAAGAGCATGACACACTTTTTCTACAACACAACGTTGCAAAAAAATTTGAGAATTTGAGAAGTAGGGGTGTAAAATTTGAAAAGCATTTTGTATGGTCAGATGGATGTGCAACACAATTCAAATCATCATGGCTATTTTATGCATTATCTAGATATCATAAAATTTACAAAATACCACATGTTTGGAGTTTCTTTTAGAGTGGGCATGTAAAGGGTGAGCATGATGGCGCAAGAGCTTGCATCAAGCATTCTTTAAGAAAGCATCAAATGAGTTATTCGAGAGATTACATAGACGATGCACATGATGCCATTGAATGGTGTAACAAACACTTTGCATCAAATGAGGTTGGAACATCTTCAAGAACAAATTAAAACATTCCACACAAAGTGTTTTGGGAGATATCAGGTATGTATAAATTACATTTTCAAAAATTTGAATTTATTTAAATTTAAAATTTATATATATACATGTTTTTTCACATAAGTTGGTTTTTGTACATGTATCTAGGTGTGGATATAAGATCGATGCATGGATGCAAGAGGGTAGAAAAAACAATATCTTTTCATTGTGTTATGAGTTCAGATAGTCGCCCTGGATGGACATTATACATGAGGGATTACTCTTGTTTCTACATTGAGTGTATTGTGGGAAACTCTAATGCATGCAACAACCAAGAACTTGGATATGTTAGTAAATGGGATATGGTGCCACTATTCCTTCCAGACACATACGACAAAAATGAGGATGAAATATTTCAAGACACTCCTTTGATTTCAAATGATTATGACCATATTTCAGGATTGGTTAGAAAAGGTACATATGTAAGTTTTCAATAATTTAAATATTATATAAATTTAATGATTTTTAAACTCTAGAGACAATTCTATTTTTTTAAGAATTTTTTTGTGTAAATTTGGTGTACAGGAGATGTTTTTGCAGTCATAGTAGAACCTGAAAACATAGAAGGTGTTAGCAATTATTTACTGCATTGCACAGAAAAGAGGAATAAGCTAACACGATCTAAAACAAGTGATGGAATATTATTTCTCACAAGTGATTTTGAATTTAAAATTATATATATACATTGTGTACATTTGTACATTACATTAAAAACATTAAATATATATTGTACAAACCTTGAGCATGAAAATGTTGTACGTGTTCACATGTCTTACCTCAGGTTCATGTTTACCATGTAGGTTTCATTGTAGTGCAAGGGATATATCTAAAACAAGTCAAATTTGTTTAACATGGGATTCATTTTGTTGACTATCAATTGATAACAAGGTATATCAATATAGTCACCTAATAATTGCTATCGCCCTACATCTTCATGCAATCCCACATGCATGTGGACGAAAAAATGGAGACTAGATAGTGATGATCATCAAAAAAAATTACAAGTTATTGAAGAGTGGGCTGAACCAGAATGTTTGAGTTAGATTATATCCATGATTTTCAAGTTCACTTGTACATGTATACATCTTCAAGTGAGAACTTATAGTAACTTGTTTGAACTCTGGATTTTTTTAGTTACTTATAATATATTTTGATGACAAGTATTTTAAATTTGGTTGGACACAATTTAGCGGTTAAAACACATTGGGACCCTTAAATTGAGTAGATATTTCCAATTACATATTTGTTCCATGGAATTCAAGTACTTGTTCAAGAATCTTTGATTTCATTTGAAAGTTCAACTCCACTCATAGCTCATCATCTCTCAATTTTTTTTGCTTACATGTGTAAACTCGTATATGCAATACTTGTTCAATCTAGTGAAGTTTTTTAAACTCATTTTGCCTAAATTCCTTATCATCTATTTCCAATTACAATTTTGAACCTAGTGAAGTTTTTTAAAATCATTTTGCCTAAATTCCAGTTATATGTAAATATTTTTTCTATGGAATTCTTAAGTTCAAGAATCTTTTATTTCATTTGAAAAAAATTAGATACTCCACTTATAGCATCATTTGTCACTTTTTTTGCTTGTATGTGTAAACTCATATGCAATACTTAAATCTAGTGAAGTTTTTTTAAATCATTTTTCTTAAATTCCTTATCATCTATTTCCAATTGCATTTGTGAACCTAGTGAAGTTTTTTAAATTCATTTTACATAAATTCCAATTATATGTACATATTTTTTCCATGGAATTCTTAAGTTCAATAATCATTGATTTCATTTGAAATTTCAACTACACTTATAGCATTATCTCTCACTTTTTTTGCTTGCATGTAAACTCATATATATGCTTTCAATACTTGTTTGAAACCTAGTGAAGTTTCTTAAAATCATTTTTTCCTAAACTACAATTATATACAATATATTTGTTCCATGGAATTCTTAAGTTCAAGAATCTTTGATTTCATTTGAAATTTCAACTCCACTTATAGCTAGAAAAGTTATTATAGAGGGGGAGACAATTCTATAGAGAGAGAGGTATATATACTAGCACTTGCACCTAAAGGAGGTTCAAGGAATACACTGATAGAAAAATAAATATATGTTAATATGTTAGAGAGTATATGTTTTGGATGTTCTGCAAATTCTAGTTGCATGTGGTGTAATTAAACAATTAATAATAAGTGTTAACTAATGAAATGAAATAAATTTAGATATATCTAGATTTTTTCTTTAAAGAAATTAAGTATTATCTAATTATAAAATATTTGCACATAGATTTAAAACATAAATCAATGCAAATAAAAAAAGAAAGTTGTCATCAAATTGACAAAAAAATACTACAAATGGAAATAGAATGTTCCCATCCAGTTGCCAAATCAATATTTATATGACTTCTATGTGAAAAGTGAGATTTTGGAGGATTTTACCTAATATTTAAAGGATTTTACCATTAAAATGTGGTTGGTTTACCATTAAATGGCAATTGAAACTTGTTTTCCAATTACTCAAAAGTGATTTGTAGGCATGAGACTTATTTCAGCCTCAAATCTCACAGCATATGTAGCCTATCGGCTAATAAAGAGAGAAAAACTCAAAAGATAGAGAATGAGAGAAGGAGAAAAATTAAGATAGATAGATATCAAGAGAAATAGAAAGAGAGAGAGAGAGATGGGGATGGAGATTGAAAGAGAAAGGAATAGAAAAAGAAAGAGAGCATGAGAGACAAATATAAGAGATACATGGGAAAAGAGAGAGAAAATGGAAACAAACTTTTTATTGGTCATTTCATGTCAACAATCCAAGGATGATATGTGTTCTTTGGGAGTTATGCTCAAGGTAGCATTTAATTTGATTGAGGATGTGATAATTCACCTTAAAGACCTCTTCAATGTACCCATTGCACACTTAAGAAAACAAACATATAGAGAGAGAAAGAGAAAGGAAGATAAAAGGGAGAGGGATATAGAGATAATATATAGATAGGTGGAGAGAGAAAAAAGGGAAAGAGAGAGGGAGAAAAATGAGACAAAGGAGGACAAATAGATGAAGATAGATAAAGAGAGGGGAACAAAGATAGAAATAAAGGGATAAAAAGAGGGATAGGGAGAGAAAAAGAGAGAAGAGACAAAAACAAAGATGGAGATAGAGAGAGAGAGAGAAAGAGATAAACAGAGATAAAGAGATAAAGAGGGAGACAAAGAGATATATATATATATATATATAGAGAGAGAGAGAGAGAGTGATAGATAGAGATATAGAGGAATAAAGAGGGACAAAAAAGGAGGTAGAGATAGTGAGGGAGATAGAGAAAAATAGATAAAGGATAAGAGAAAGAGAGAATAGGAGAGAGACATAGATAGAGATAAAGTCACATATATCTCTCTATCTCTCTTTATCTTCCTATATATCTCTATCTCCCCCTACTTCTTTCTCCCTTTCTCTATCTCCCCCTATTTCTCTCTCCCTCTCACCATCTCTAATTCTCTTTGTTTTTCTCTCTTTGTCTCTCTTTCCATATATCCTCCCCTATCTATGTCTCCTTATATCTATATCTCTCTATCATTACATCTCACCATCTATATATCTTTATCTCTCTCTCCCTCTTCCTCTATATCTCTCTAGACATATTTCACTCTATCAATCCATCTATCTTCCTCTCTATCCCTCTCTATATGTTTCTCTTCTATCTCTATATATCCTTCTCTCCTCTCTTTATCTCTCCCTCTCCTTCTCTCCTCTCCATATCCCTCTCCTTCTCCTTCTCCATCTCCATACCTATCTCTATATTCCTATCTATCTCTATCTCCTTGCCCCTCTCTCTCTCTTTCTCTTCCCCCTCTATCTATCCCTCTTTCTATCCCTACCTATCCCTCTCTCTCTCCCTCTCTCCTTATTGAAAACATAACATGATCTTGTTGGTAATGGAGCCTGATTATCTTCTTGATTCAAATGTTTTATTTCAATCATTCTCTATCCATCCATCTATCTCCCTCTCTATCCCTCTCTATATATTTATCTCTTCCATCTCTATATATCCTTATCTCTTCTCTCTCTTTATCTCTCCCTCTCCTTTTCCTTCTCCATATCCATCTCTATCTCTATCTTCCTATCTATATCTCTCTCTCTTTCTATCCCTACATCTCCCTCTCTCTCTCTCCCTCTCACCTCATTGCAAACATAACAAGATCTTGTTGGTAATGGAGCTTGATTATCTTCTCGATTCAAAGGTTTTATTTTAATCACTCTCTATCCTTCCATATATCTCCCTCTCTATCCCTCTATATATATTTATCTCTTCCATCTCTATATATCATTATCTCCTCTCTCTCTTTATCTCTCCCTCTCCTTCTCTCCTCTCACTATCCCTCTCCTTCTCCTTCTCCATCTCCATCTCTATCTCTATCTTCCTATTTATCTCTATCTCCTTACCTCTCTCTCACTCTTCCCCCTCTAACTCTCCCTCCCTTTATATGTCTCTCCCTCTCCCTCTATATATATTGAGCTATCTCTCCCTCTCTCACCCATCTTCTTCTATCTCTCCCTCTCTACATATCACTCTCCCCTCTTCTTTCTCTCCCTCTTCTACCTATATCTCTCTCCATCTCTTCCCCTCTTCTCTCTCTTCCTCTTTGACCTATCTCTCTCCCTCTCTCCCCCTCTTCTCTACCTAACCTCTACCTATTTCTCTCCCTCTCTCTATATCTCCCCCCTCTCCCCATCTCTCCCTCCCTCTCTCCCTCCCCATCCCCCTATCTATCTATCTATCTCTACCTCTCTCTCCCTTTCTCTTCCCATATATCTCTTTATATCTCTTTCTATTCCCATATATCTCTCTCCCCATACTTTTTTCTCCCTTTATCTATCTCCCTCTCACCATCTCTATCTACCTATCTCTAATTATCTTTGTTTGTCTATCTCTTTGTCTCTCTCTCCATTTTCTCACCTATCTATATCTCCTTATATCTCTATCTCTCCATCAATCTATCTCACCATCTATATCTCTTTATCTCTCCCTCTCCCTCTCCTTCTTCCTCTATATCTCTCTATCTCATCCTCTCTATCTCTCCCTCTCTATCTCCCTATATCTCTTTGTATTTATCTCTTGGGCTCTACCTATATCTCTCTATCTATTTGTCTCCCTCTTCCTCTCTCACTCTTTCTTCATCTCTAAGTCTATTTTCCTCTCTCCCCCTTTATGTTTTTAATTGACGATCTATGTGGTCCTACAAGAGTGAAAATTATGCTTGGTGAAAGGTACTTTATGCCTTTAATTGATGATTATTCTAGATATACATGGGTTACATTTCTTAGAGAGAAATCAGATGCATTAGATAGATTCAAGACATTCAAAGCTATGGTTGAAAATGAATTAAACATGAACATAAAAATTTTAAGGTCCTACAGAGGTTGAGAATTTACCTCCCATGAGTTTAATATGTTTTGTGAAGTGTGTGGAATAAAGAGACAGTTATTTGCCCTGAGAACTACTCAACATAATGGATTTGTTGAAAGGAAAAACAAAATAGTTCAATAGGTTGCTAGATCAATGATCATTGAAGCAAGTTTATGGGAAGTTTATTGGAAAGAAGCTATTCATACTATTTTTTATGTATTCAATCGAGTTCAAGCAAGAGAAAATAGTACAAAGAATCCCTATGACCTATGGCATGAAAAAATTCCTACTGTTAGGTATTTCAAGGTATTTAGAAGCAAATTTTATATCAGAAGAGATGAAGAAACTTTGGGAAAGTTTGATGCAAGAAGTGATGAAGGCATTTTTCTTGGATATTCTCCTAATAGAAAGGCATACAAATGTTTCAGAAAAAGACTGAGAAATATTGTAGAGAGTGCAAATGTCAAGGTTTATGAGACAATGAAGAATTTTGTTGGCATTGATGGATATGTATCTGATGAACCTGATTGTGTAATAATAGAAGAGATTAAAGAAAAAGAAAAGGATGAGCAAGAGAAGTAGGATGAACAGAATGAAAGAGAAGAAGATGCTCTAGTGATGTCTCCTAAGACAACTAGATATGTACAAAAGAATCATTCAGAAAGTTAGATTATTGGTGACAAGATAAAAGGTGTATTAATTAGAAGTAAAGCTACTGCTGAAGTGAATCTATGTTTACTTTCTAAGATTGAACCGAAGACTATAAGTGAAGCTTGTAAAAATGAACATTGGATGGAAGCCATGAAAAAATAACTTAAGAATATTAAGAAGAATCAAACTTGGGAATTGGTCCCAAGGCCGGTAGACAAAATTATTATTGGATCGAAGTGGGTATTCAAAAATAAGTTGAATGAGAATGGATGAGTTGTTAGAAACAAAGTGAGTCTTGTGTGTAAAGGTTACTCACAAGTAGAAGGCGTGGATTTTCAGGAAACTTTTACTCTGATAGCAAGAATGGAAGCTATAAGGATGTTCTTAGCGTTTGTTGCTCATAAAGATTTTAAGGTCTACCAGATGGATATTAAGTCAACATTTCTGAATGGTGAGATAGAAGAAGTCTACATAGAACAACCGAGAGGATTTCAATTGATAGATCAAACAGATATGGTGTGCAGATTGAAGAAAGATTTATATGGGATGAAATAATATCCTAGAGCTTGGTATGCAAGATTGGATAGATATTTAATTCAACAAGGTTTCAACAAAGGTACGACAAATAGCAATCTATATTTTAAGATTGAAAATTACCAAATCTTGATTATAGTTATGCATGTTCATGACATTATTTTTGGAGGAAATGAAAAATTTTGCAAGATGTTTATGAAAGATATTTTGAAAGAATTTAAAATGTCCATGTTTGGAGAAATGAATTTCTTTCTTGGGCTATATATTAATCAAATAGAGAAATAAATTTTTATTTCACAATCTAAGTATGTGAGAGAGATTTTGAAGAAGTTTGGGATGGATGGTTCCAAACCGGTATGTACTCCTATGGTGAGTGGTTGCAAATTGGGTAAAGATGATGATTCATCTAAGGCTTATCAAAGCAAGTATAGATCCATGATTGGTGTACTATTATATTTGACTACTACTAAACCGGATATTATGCATGTTGTCTTTCTTATAGCTAGATTTTAAGAAGATCCTAAGGAAACACATGTCGCTGATATTAAAATAATTTTTAGATATTTGAATGGCACTTTGGATTATGGGTTGTGGTATCCTAAAGATACTAAATTTACATTTAGTGCTTATACAAATGCAGATTGAGTTGGATGTGTAGATGACAGAAAAAGTACAAGTGGCGGTGCATTCCTTCTTGGATGCAAATTGGTGGCATGGTTGTGAAAAAAGAAAGATTCAGTCTCCTTGTCTACTACTGAAGTTGAGTATATTGACGTTGCATCTTTCTATACACAAGTTCTATGGATGAAAAAAACATTGAAATATATCACAGTGGTGTATGATGATCCTATATCTATTTTCTACGATAATACAAGTTCAATTAACATTTCAAAGAACCCTATGATGCACTTGAGGATGAAGGATATATCTATCAGATATCATTTCTTGAGAGATACGGTCATGGAGAATGAAGTAAATCTTGAGTATGTTCCAATGAAGGATCAGATTGCTGACATTTTTCATGAAGGCTCTTCCTAAAGATACTTTTGAGTATCCCTAGGAGAAGTTAGGGGTCATTGCCCCTCATTTCTTTAACTAGATGCATATGGAGATGCATCAGTCTAGTGGATCCATGGATCTATCTTTCTTCCAGACTGATTTTTTAGTGGCTACCTCTCAAGGGGACCAGGTAGTGTCAGGTGTTGTCATTGTGAGTATTCCATTTTTTATGTCAAAGGAGAAATCAATTAAAATATCTTTTTTCTTTTCCTTTGATGTCAAAGGGGGAGAGGAAGCATGTAAAAAGAAAGAAAAAAAGGGGAAAGTAAGCATGTGAAGAAAAAGAGAGAATATAAAAAATTATCTACTAAGGGGGAGAAATAGAAATAAAAATATTTAGAAGTGTGTTCAGAGTTGTATGGTTTCTTTAATGGTTTTTCACATCATGTGTTGCCATCAATGATAAAGGGGGAGATTATTGAAAAAATGGAAAGATTGAAGGTGTTTTCATTGATGTCAATTGATCAACTGGTTGTTGTTGGTTGTATATATCGAGGATATTGAGAAAATTGTAATGAAGATATGTTGCAAGTGTTGAGTGGTTGCTCTAAGTTTTGCTCCATATTTTCTCCTATGTTCGTATGGTTCAAATGTGTTGGTCTTGGTTGTTGGAAGATGTTATATCCAGATTTTAGTTGTTGATTCAATGTACATTGCAAGCTATGTTCACCAGTTATTAACTATGGTTTTTTGTGTTTCTGGTTGAGGCCCGGAAGAAATGGTGTCGGTCTGAATTTATCTTTGATGAAGTCTTATGACTTGCGGTTCTAGAGTTGAGCTGCCTTGATCATGTTGAAGATAAATTTTGGCATCTAGAAAGTTTGTGCTTAATGGTTCTATGTGTTTTACACCGATTTGGCCACCTTGTGTGGAATAATACTTTTGAAGTTGATGAAGTGTGTTTGATCTATTTGGGTCCCTATGAAGCGTGTGTTTGGATCACCCTCATTCTAATTCCACCCTAGAATGTTTTGGAGCCGACCTAGTTTGAATTTGAATTTGGATGGCCAACTTTGGATATGCTTCGAAGTTAAAGATGGTATAAATACATGATGAGTTAGTGGTGTAAAATATACAAGAGTGAAAAAAGAGAGATAAGGGAAAAAAAAATATTGATGTGACATTGTGTTATCTAGTGAGTGTGTGTGAAGCAAGTTTGGCAGATCAGTGCGAAGCCTATATGTTGAGTTTTTGGATGCAGTGAGTAGAAGGTGAACTATATCATTCATGCATGTCTGCAAGTGATTCTGGTGGAAACCTTTGTTGCACTGAGATTTTATTCTCTTTGTAAAAAGTCTTTTATGTCTTCTTTGTATCTCTGTGGTAGTGAGCCCTCCGGATTGGTAGCCCTATTAGACAGTGAGTCCTTGTTTTGGCAGTTAGAGTTATTTCTTAGGTAGTGAACCTCTTGTAATCGATTTTGATATTCTTTATAGTGTGAGTTAATCTTCATTTGTGTTTTTTCCCTTATTGGGTTTTCCACGTAAATTTGGTGTTATTGTGTTTATGTGCTGGATTTAAGTTTTTGTATTAGCATTTGATGATTACTCATTTAGGCAGTGTTAAGAATTAGTTCTGGTGATTGAATGAAAAGATTAAATCTATGAAAATTGATTCACAACCCCCTCTCAGTTGTCATGTTCAACAATCCTCACCGTGGTCTTTCCCTTTTTGGGTTTTCCACGTAAAAAATTTGGTGTCCATGTGCTATGTGATCTTCATGATTGATTTCATGCTTTTCTTTCTTACTACAAATTGAATATGCTATGTGGAATGAATGCTTAAATTTTTATGTGGAATGAATGTTTAAATGAATGATTGATTTCATGCTTTCCTTTCTTATTTTCAAGTGCCCATGCTTCTCATTTAATTAGTCACTGACACCTTTTCTTGTCCATTATCTCTTTTGTTTTTTACCTATGCTTAGGCTATGAGGGATGTGATAGGTATGAGATACTAATTGATTGTGGTTGTTAGTTGACATTGTAGTCTAGACTAGTTAGCTGACTTATTGATTTAAGATAATTGAGGATGAACTAGTTGAAGATGCTTTCTCAAATCAAGTTGAACAGGTAGATGAAAGCTATAATGGTGCCTATGGGATCCAATTGAGAAGTTAAAGGTATTGATTCATTAGTTGGGATGACAAGATGATCTTCTATAGGAGGAAATCTAATTTAAAGGACGTGTTTCTAAGTGCAAGGAATTTAACTAAGCGAATTGAATGAGGGTCAAATAATGCCCATGTTATTTGTGGAATTCAAGATGGATATCGTGTTATATCCTTGAATTTGAAACACTAAAATGTAAATATAAAAGGAAATATATATATAATTACAATTTCAATATTGTTATAATTACAATTATCAGGAGATAATATTATAACTATAATTATTATGTATAATATTATAAATATTTGAATATAAATAAAATAAATAATAAAAAATATATAGAATTAATATTGTGTGCAGTGAAAATCCTTAGTCTAAAATGCAAAACTAAATGAATGTAATAAAAAGGAAACACAACAATGCCACAATGATTAGGCCTAGTTGAAACTAAACAAACAACAATAAAACAACAATAAAGATTATACCTTTTACTTGTTTAGCTTGATGAAATGGTTGGCCCTTGAAGATGCTCTTGATGTATCCTCCTTGATGGAAAGCTTGTGATAATGGAGGTGGTTGAATGATGGAAGATGGTAGGTGAGAATGAAAAATAGCTTTGAATGCAAATGGCTTGAATGTTGCAATAATGGCTATGTAATAATGGCTTAAAAATCTTAGAACTCGTGAAAATATTCACAAATCTTAACCCCTAACTTGAGGCCAAGGCCCTCCATTTAAAAAAAAATGGATGGTTGAGATTGATCCACCATGGACAAGATGAAGGGTTGTGGTGAGTTGAGGAATCGCAAGCCCTCACATCTTGCCATGTGGAGGGTGAGATGGAAGAAGTACAACGTGACATGGAAAAGGCCATGTAGTCCCAAGGTACTTGAACCTTGGGATTGAATAGGATTTCCTTAAAAAGGGATTTCTTTTCCCCAAGTGGGGTTGAAAGTGACAAGTGAGGACTTTTAGAAAGTCCACTATTGTCACCATGGGGATTGGAGAGGGCATTGGAGAAATAAAAGTAAATTTAAAATTCACAAGTTTGGAAGAGACCCACTGATAAGACAAGGTCCTCCAAAAGGAGGTCCTTGTCCCATGTACTTGATGTGACCTTTGAAAGGTCGTGGGGAAGATAAATGCATGGGGGGAATAAGTGTTAATTTTTAATTCACATGGGGAAGAGGTCAAATAAAATAAGGTAAGTACCATGAAAGGTTGACTTAAGGACATGCTAGAAAAGGTAAGTGATTAAGATTAAGGTTGTGCAAACAGGTGATTAGGAAAATTAATGAAGATTAGAGGAAAGTGGCTAAATATGGATGATGTGACATTAATCCTGATTAAGGATATGCGCATCCTAATGAAAGATTAATTATATTAACCCATATTAATGAAAAGGTTATGGAGGATGGGACAAGGAGAGAAAAAGAATAAATTTAAAATTGAAGAAGATAATTGACTAAATTAAATAAATTGATAAATTTATTTAATTTAGAGAGGAAATGTTAAAGGATAAAGTATTTAATTAAATACTTTTAGGAACCTTAGAAAATGGGACAATATTAATTAAATATGTCATTTAATTAATATAAATGAATTAGACAAGTAAATAATAGGATTTTGACCATATGAGAGTGGTTAAATTTAGGTGTCTACATTTTACCCCTCTTCAAAATATCGTTAGAATAACAGTGTTTCGAAGAAAAATAAAATGCAGATGACCCTATAGAGGAAGAGAGTAGAAAAAAGATGCCTCAGCATGGGAGAGATTGTGCAAGCTGCTCAAATGGATGGGAGTGAAAGGAGATGTCCCAATCACATAGTAAAATGACCAAGAAGTAGGTATGGATGGATTTGGTAGGGTATGCCCCCTCGAGAGGGTAGTAGGGGAAGAAAATGGGGCCCTGGGCGACTTCTTAGTATGAAGAAATGGAAGGGACCGTTGGATAGAGCTTGAAAAACCATGAAGAATTGATTTTGAATGGATTCAAATGGACAAACGGGGCGCAAATGGCAGCCTCGGGAAGTTGGAGGATTAATCGAAGGAGAAAAAGTTAAATAAAAGAAAAAAATGCCTTCTATTTTAAAAATGGGAAAAGGAGGGAAGGTTTAAATAGTAATTTTAGAATTACTATTCCTCATTTGTACAGTTGGTAGTTGAGTGAGAGAGAGGAGAGAAGAGGAAAGAGAAGGAGAGAGAAGAAGTCGAAGGATTACAACGATGACATCATCCACCAAGGAGACGAGGTGAAGAGCTTCTATGCCAAGTGCGCAGTCCCACGCCATGTTAGGTTTAAAACCCTCTGTGATTTTAAGCATTTTTTGACTTATTTATTAGTGAAAATGCAATTTGAAAACCTAGGTTTGGGAGTAGGGGTAGGTTAGAAAAATGGGTAGGGGGTGAAAATGAATTTCTCCCACCAGATAGGAAGAAATGCCAAATAATGACATGAGGGGAAAAAAGGTGTTTTACGAAGAAAATCAGGTAGATTAGACGAGATTCGGGGTTTGGTCGCCCACATAGGGGCGGTTGTGCCCCGAGAAGGGCAATCATGCCTAGATGATAGGTGATCACACCCGCCAAAGGGCAGCCCCACCCCAAAGGGGTAGTTGTGCCCCATGGAGGGGTGGCCACGCCCCGACAGGGCAGTTGCGCCTCGGCTAGGGTGGCCTCACCTCAAGGGCAGCCCCATCCCAAAGGGTGATCATGCCCGGAGGGGTGACCAAGCCCCAAAAAAGGGGCGATCATGCCTGGATAACGCCAAGGGCGTGAAAGGGTGGGCGAGGAAGAAGATAGAAAAAAAAGGAAAGAGAAAAAATGCTTAGAAAAAGATTGTAAAGGGGGAAAACTTTAGGAAATTTATCCCAAGAAGGAGTGTTAGGAAAAGTTAGTGTGAAAAGGACCCTGGGGTAAGGATTCGATGGATGCAAGGATGTGGTGACTAATAGGTTGTGTGATGTGGTGGCAATAGTTCGATAGCTTGTAGACACGAGATAGGAGGTCTAAGGTGATGGAGGCGACATGGCGGGCGATGACGGGACTGAATCATCAAGCTCTGGCCTAGGTGAGGTTGTTGCACATGTTGGGGCATCAGTCTATCAGGGCACATCGAGTGATGCTAATAGCCTTGATCGAGCATTGGGATTCAAAAACTTTGACTTTACATCTTACTATAGGGGAGGTGGCAGTGGCGCTAGAGGATGTCTGGTAGATATTGAAGCTGCCCATAGTAGGGCATATGTTGATTGTAACAAGATCAAAGGGAGAGGTGTTGGATCAAACCGTGTGGGTCTTGTTCGGATGAGAGGATTTTTCCATGCAAAAGAAGGGGCTAGATGTTGACAGATGCTTGGTTTTGAGAGTACCCCCATTACCATTATATCTGTGCGGTTTGATTAGTGGGATACTCATACTAGATAGGATTGGTAGGTTTTGCAGCCTCAGCTACATGGAGGTTATTCGACATATTGTCGAGGGGAGGGATGGAGAGTTTGCATGGGGTCCATGCATCATGACGCAGTTATATAGAGATATGTGTGTAGTCTGCTACCGAGAGGGATTCAATGTGTGTCATGTGACATTGCTTTAGGTATGGGCCTGGGAGCACATTAGTGTGTCTAGGCCAGATGTGGTGAGAGTGGGTCAAGAGTATACAACACTACCAATGGCTTATTGGTACAAAGCAGAGTATGACTGGGTATGGAAATATCAAGGTTCAAGATATTTAGATGAATGGAGGAGATTATTGGATGATCTAGAGGAAGAGGATATAGTGTATAGGTCGTATATGACATGATGCTTCACCAAGTGGAGGCAGGATGAGGATAGACACATAGGATACTTCATGACTCAATGTTATATAGTCAAGAAGGAGCCTTGGATAGTGGAGTCACACAAGTCAGACCGAGTGACGAGGTAGTATGGGTTGATATAGGATATTCCAGGTGCACCTGATAGGTTCAGATGAATTACATGGGAGCGACCATGGGGGGAGTCAATTTTGGTAGAGTTTGCATGGGAGCACTGGGTGACACTAGTGTGGGAGCTAGTGGAGTACCCAGGGAGGGTTGGAGGGCTAGTAGATGCAGGGATGGTTGTGAGGTATGAAACATGGTTTAAATGACACTGACCTATATGGATCACACCGGAGGTTACGATCAGGGAGGCATTAGGGTTCAGACTAGAGGATGAGATCAGATTGGTAGGACAGGGGAGAGGGAGAGGGAGGAGGTTGAGGAGAGATCTGGAGGTCGAAAGGTCAGGAGGGAAGCAGAGGAGAGGGCCAGGGGAACCCATAGCAGGAGAGGAGTAGCTAGGGGCAACCATAGCAAGAGGAGGTCAGCAGAGAGAGCCGGAGGCTGACAGAGCAAGAGGATGATGAAGGAGATTGCTAGAGGTAGCTAGAGCAGTAGAGTCACAGAAGGGAGGGAAGGGAGGGATGAGCCAAGAGCTCAGCGGAGGCTAGGTAGGAAGAGGAGAAGACAGAGGGCGTAGGTTGAGCCTGAGGAGGAGAGACATGATGTAGAGGCGATGGGGGAGAGGGAGGATGCTGAGGCGATGGACATAGGGGATGAGGGAGGGGCAGAGGAGATGGACACATAGGTACATGATATTCGTCCATTGGCCATGATTCCACCGGCAGCAGAGGATCTGATTGTGTGATTGAGAGGAGCTAAGGCGATATTACATATTATGGAACAAAGGTTGAGAGACTCAGAGGTGACGAGGAGTATATTGGAGGCAAAGCTACTCATGTTGTGAGCTCAGCTAGCAGAGAGTATGAGAGATTAATGGCGGTGGTCGATGCAGTGCCACATCATGAGATGGAGATGTGGAGGGAGGGAAACAGGTTGCGAGCCAAGATAGATGAGTTGCGAGCAGAGTTGAGTGAGTTGCGATCATAGGTGAATTGTTTAGAGGGAGAGGTAGTGAGGGAGCATGATGCAAGGGAGGCAACGAGATGGGAGAGGGAAAAACTAGAGGCGACAGTCATGATACTACAAGCAGGGGGTTAGCAATAGTCTAGTGGAGCATTAGGGAAGATACCGGCAGAGGCTCTAGTAGAGGCAGACAAAGATATGGAGGACCTGAGAAGGCAGGTAGAGGGACTGTTGAGAGAGAGAAGGGAGTTGAAGTAGGAGCAAGATGAGCTCTATAACAAGGTTGAGGTGGCAGAGGAGACAGTGGTGTTGATGGTTTTTTTATGCACTTCACAACACAGGTAACGCATAGGTGTGTTACCTCTCTTGAAAGACAATCTTCCACAATCAAATTGCAGAACACTATCCCAAGGTCTCTCAGATGTCAGGTCTTGACAGTGCTTGGAATATTTTAGTTGTTTTATGTGATTTTCTGGAATCACAAGGTGGACTTACGTAACTAAAGCTGTAGGGAATTGAATCAATAAATGGAGTTCTAAAGGTCTGGAATTGATATGCTTTACTGCAGGTTCAAGCAGCAGTCTTAGACTCCATTACTTCGTTGGATTTGACTTTGTAATGTGTAAAGAACCTTAACACGAACTGTTTCTGAAAGAAGGAAAAAGGGGAAAGGGGCGAAGAAGAAAGATGTTTCCTAAACCTGCAACTACTGATGAACAGTGATCATGGAGATTCTTGTTGTGGACAGTTTCCTTAAATGGGATTTCACTTAACCAGAATTCTCACAATATCATGAAATCTGTGCTATCTTCTAGGGACTGCAAATATTCATCGTTCATTCATTATGGAAGCATGGATGAAGATGAAGTTCAGTGAGCAGTAATGGAATAGGAGTCCAGACTAACTTTACACAATCATCTACCCTCAACAAATGACCAAAAGTATGGACAAGGAAAGCATACACACAGCAATTATTTCCAATATCAGAAATATCATATCAAATCTATCTAACTCAAAGCGAAGATGCTAGAATAGCAGAGTAACTTAAAGCAATCTATAACTAAAAGGGAGAAGAATCATGAAACTTATTGAGAAACTCAGAAAATACACCAAAAATGACTGTATTTGCTATTTATAATTTATGCAGCAAGTCTTTACAACAACTCAACTCTCTAAAATGAGAGGAGGAGAGCCCCATTTATAGTTTTCAAAAAACAAAATGTATGGCCAAGATTTGATTCTATTATGTGGCCAAGATTGATCTTACATTAGGGTCTCACCTACCCCCAAATATTACAATTAAGAGCTCATTTTATCTCTTCCCAATCTCGTCATCTAGTGACAGCACTGTAGCAGATTTATCTTTCAGTTGTTTACTCTTTGTTGTAGCTACTCTTCAAGGTATTGTTCTTCGATGACCGGATTGCCTTCCTGCTTCTTTATTGCTGCATACTCCATGAAGCTCAAGATCAAGGATTAGAGCTTCTCTACCTCCGTGATATCAGACTTTAAGATCTGATAACTCCATTCTTGAGAGTTGTTGTTGAGCTTCTCCCAGTCCACTTCATATTTGGCGTTGTTTTCCTTGCAGACCTCTGATTGTGTGAAGGCTCAAGCAGCAAAACTCATGAATTCAGTGGTGACCTCAGCAGACATCCCATCCTCCATGGTCTTCAAGAAGTGGGGTTTGAGGTTCTCAGGATTCATCTCGGCTGCGGGCACCTCATGCCCCATCATCAATTTGAGGTATTGGGTGCACTCCTCCCTGGATTCCCTCGCCCATTCAATATCTGGAGCAATCCACTCCAAGACCTACTCCAACCTCCTTTTTCTATGGTTGTAGTCCCTCTTCCAAGTATCCACCAGCCAGTGGTCGTCATCCTTGAGGGCCAGGTCCTTCTCCCATACCTCACTTGGTAATGCAAGGATAGCCTCAATTTTTGGGTAGGCTGCGTTGTACTTTCCTGGGAACTTCTCATAGATTTTCCTTGTGTCCTCAAGAGTTCTCTGAACTTCTAGGAACCGATTTGCTGATCGAACAGTTATATTGATACCTGTGTTCCCTATATCCAGAACTTGACGGAACCAGCTTTCTGTGGTTTTATCCAGGTTTCATCTCCTCTCCAGTTTCTTAATCTGTTCATGGGAAAGCAGCTGAGGCGGGGCTAATGAGGTTGTAGGTTGCTCATCTAGAGACGACCACTGCTAGATGTAAGCTGTTAAATCCGCCACCTGTTCCTTTAACTCGTCCTTTGAGCTTTTGTCCTGCTAGATGAGGTGCACGACCGTGGCGACCGACTCTTGGAGGTGTTCGACCTTTTGATCTCTCGTGGCCACTCTCAGATCAATGGTGGAGATGTTGTAGGTTATGCCTTGTTCCCCAACCACCGGTGTTGCTAACTGTACCGCCCTCAATCCCTAGGCATCCATAGTTATCTTTGACCTGACCCTTGGCTTTTTCTCCTTTCGGGTGCTGATATACGCCCTGGCCATGATGGCCTCCAGCCTGGCCTTGGGATCCTTTAAAGTGGGAGTCTTTGGCTTTAGTTGTCTTTGCAGCCAATCAGGCATTTGGGAGTCCTTTTCTGATCCTTCACCTGTCATTCTGCTATCCTCCTTTTCTAGCCTAATAGTTCGGATGATGATGGCCTTTTCGCTTGTTTCTATATCTTCCTTCTCTCCATCGAGAACTTGCTTGGACGTCTCATGTTTAGCAGGGGACTCGGCATGTGATTTCCCTTTTGGAGAATCCTCCTTTCCTGCATCCTCTTCCTCGCTTGAGATATTCTGATATTTCCTCGGGCTTTCTACTTGTTTGTCCTCGGGGAAGAAGGTTTCTTTATCATGCTCTGGAGTCTGGCCATGTTCTTTGTCTGGAGACCCATCTCTTTCTGCCTCTGTAGCAACAGTCTCCTCCTCTTGTGTGAGCCGATCCTTGGCTTCCTTGTCCTCGATTTCTTTGAACTGCCGCCCCCATTCTTCATTGAGCCCTGGATCATTTGATTCCCAGATTAGCTCAACATCATGGTCTCTACTCTCCTCACTATCATCGCTCGAAGCTTCAAAAGCCACTGTGTCAAACTGCTGATGCAAAAATGGGGGATTCTCAAGACCCTTAAACTCTTCAGGCTCTGGTGCCTTTTCAGCTTCTAGTTGTTGTCGTTCCCGCTCATCCGATATCTGCATCGTTGCTTTCATTCTTGGTGACCCGGTAGAGGGGGATGCCACTAGGGTGGAGGCCATAGCTTGAGCTATTGCAGCCTGGACTATTGGATTGGCTAGCATCCCTGAAAGCTCTGATGGCACATTTTGCATGTACTTTGCCAAGGACTCTGGAAGGCTTGGGGCTGGCGTATTGGCAGTGGGAACGGAAGGAAAGGAAGGAGACATGGAAGGAGAGGCCAAAGGTGAGGTGGTAGCAGATGGTGAGTCCGTATGAGTGACCTGCATCCCTTGAGAAGTAGGAGGGAGGTGAACAAAGATATCCACCGCAGGTGGGGAGGATGCTGAAGCTGGAATCGAGGCAATTGGAGTGGCGGGAGTGATGATGATATGTGGAGACCCAAATAAGATGGATCTTTTGCTGGTGATCCCAAGGGCTAACCTTTGGACATCATAACTGTTGCCGTGCTTCCTGTTGTCTTCCTTTTCTTCTTCGAAGGTTCCAACTCAGACGACTTGCGGACATAAGTCTTTGGTTTTGGGAGTTGTTGGCCAACATCCTTCCTTTTCTTCGATTTTGGAGAGGGTGGGGCTTGGGATGTCTCTCTAGTTGCAGCAGCAGCTTCTCCAGTTGCAGCAGCAGCTTCTCCACCCTCAGAACCACTTGGTTCACTTATATGTTTGCTCACCAGTTCGGTGTATGTTAGAGCGACCCCTTGTTGTTTCAGTCGGGCCACCCTATTGTCAATCCATGCTCTTGTCCTGGCCTCGACGGATCTAGTGAGTACACCAACATCACTGAGTTCTGGGGCATTCCAGTTGATTGCAGGCAACGACAGGTTAGACACTGTATCGTAGACAGGATCTATAATTGACTCCTCATCCTCTTCCACCTAATCAGGGACCGGGCACAATTTTACCCTTCACACATGGACGACGGTCATACGCATATAATAACGCATCCGTACTTCAAGATCGTCCTTGCAATTAGCCCAGAAGTCCTCGATGTCATGGAGGTGGGCATACCCGCATCCTAACGCCTTGCGGACATGGCCATAAGGATCCATCTGTGGCCTTGCTATGTATTGCTCGAAGTTATACTTGGCTAGCTCCTTTTCGGAGTATCCTGTACACTGGGAGGTATGAACCTTATACATTCCTTGACCCAGATTCATTGGATAGACAGGGTCTACCAGATGTTTCTCGCCTAAGAGGCTGTGGATGGATCGCAGTTGCCGAGTCAGCTCCAAGAGGATAATTCAGTCGTTTGGGTACCGAGGCAACTTATTTGGCTTATCCGAAAAGCCCTCTACACGGATGTAGGTGAATCTAGGGAACTGGATGTACCAGAAGGCATACTGCCTGAGGAGGCCCCTAGCACTGTGGGACATCCTCCTGTGAAAATCCCCCCCTAGTGATCTGACTATATGGGCAATGAATACGTCATTCACCCTACAGTAGCTTCTTTTGAAGTTTTTGAATTGTAGCTGGGGGTATTTGTCATAGGGTTTGAGCTCTAGCCCTGATGGATCACTGGGCATTATTGTTAGTCCTTGATAGTGCCTTTGATTAGCTAGGGAATACACCAGGTAGGACGTCATGAAGAATTGGTTGGTTTTCTTCATGGTGGTGAATTGCTCATGGAAGCAGTCATTGATTATCTCTCCCCAGTAGAAGATGGTGCCCTCCCCTCGGAGAATCTGCTCTATGAAATAGAACATCCATTCCTGAAAGAATACTGCACTAGGGAGGCCCATGACTCGACTAAGTAGAGTCACCAGATCATGGTGATCTTCGTGAAAATCACTGCGAAAAAGCTCCTGCGGAATCTTCCCTGCACTACCCCGTTTGTCCTTTAGCCAACACTGATTAATGAGTCTTTTGCAGTCCAATGGGTCATGTTCCCATACCCTGATACAGTCTTCCTTGGTAGGGACCTCCATGCTCTCGAAGGTGGGAATGTGGAAGGTTTTGGTAATGCCCGACGGAGACATATCTGCGAGGACATTTCCCTCATAGTCTACGATAGTCCCAGTGTTGGACTGATACGCCTCGACACACGCCATTACCAGTTCTAGGGCCACTAAGGGTGGTGGGAAACCTGCTGCCTTGGTGAGTCCACTGCTTTTGATAGATTTTGCATTTGCTGTTTTAGGGTTCATCCTGACCCTCTGAATGAATTCATCAACATCGACCTGTCTGATGTTAGTATCTGAAACATCCCACCAAAGGGAGGTAATCTGGGATTGAATGGGGACTCCCTGGAATTTGTACTCCATTAGATCCCAATCTTCTTTGCCCCTTGGTGGCTTCGCGGTTCCTTTTCCCTTCTTAGCAGCACTGGAAGTCTCTGGGCTAGATTCCATGAATTCTGCACAAAGGGCGAGATTCAATAGTGAAGACCCCGTCATAAGAACTATTGACAAATCCCTGCACACCAAGATTAGTCCGACAATCATAGTAGATATTCAATAAGCACTTGAAGTTAGATACTTTATAACCCTAGAAGTTTGTACAATCAATCCGGAGTTCCCAGGCCAGAAATCCCTTGGCAGAATGTCGTTTGGAGAGGCAAAATCAGAATGGAATTCCCATATGCACTTCCCAAGATTGGATTCAAAGTTTGAAGGTTGGAAATAGTAGACAACGGAATTTTAGCAAGTGGTTCGAAGTCCATTTGGAATTTGGAGGTCATTTGACCCCCCATTTGAACGTTTGGGTATCAGTAGCAGGCAGGCCGTCTGAAAACGACGCAGAAGAAATGGAATTCCGGGCGACGGAATCCGGGTTTCGGAATTCCATTACCGAGAAGCAGTCATTGTTCGATCGTGAGGAACGGCAGGACGCAATAGGAAATCTGAGGACGAAAATCCGGATAAGGAAATCCGACTGAGGAAACCTAGAAGGAGCCGGAGGATGCGGGAAGGTGTTTTGGATCTGCCGTTTAAAAATGGCACAGGAAGAACGGAATCCCGACAAGGGAATTCCGAAAACCAGAATCCAGAAGAAATCTGGAAGAAAAGGGAAGTTTGAGTTTGGAAGAAAATTTCGAGGCCGGGAAATGGGATCCAGGAAGCCGTAAGCTGGATGCCATGCAAATGGCGAAAACGGACGGATTCCCGAGAAGAGAAGTCCGAAAGGGGAATTCTGGGAACGAAATCCCGAATGGAGATTTTGAAGAAAAAGGGGGGTCCGATGGCAGACGGGAACATAGGTTCCGGGATCCGAGGGTCAGGAAGACGCTCGAGTGAGGCCGTTAAAACGGCGGACAGACGACGGAACTCCGGAGATGGAAATCCGAGAACGGAATTCCGAAGGGGGAAGAAGGTCGCGACTTGGGAGGCAAAAGACCTCGCCGCGGGGAAACATAGTTCGGAATGCCGGGCGATGGAGGCCATTAAAAATAGCAAAGAGGTGACGGATTTTCGGGAACGGAATTCCAGAGACGGAAATCCGAGAAGGGAATTCCGGTAAGGGAAAATCAATCAAAAGGAAAAAGGGCGGCCACGGGAAGACCCGGGCCCGGAAGACACCAGCGTCGTTCAGAAGAACGGTCGCAACACAGGAAAGTTCTGGATCGATCTGGGGGTCGATAGAAGGCGGATTTTTGAATTCAAAGAGATGGGTTTGGTGCGCAGGGAGGAAATCTATCAAGTTCGAACTTCGTTGTAGAATTATCCTTAGTAAAATCTCAAAAAAATGCGAAAAGAACTTAGGGCGCAGGACGGAATACCTACCTCAAGAATCCGAAGAACAGGCTGGTCGGATGCGCGGACGTCGTCGAAAAAAACAGCTTGAAAAACGTCAGAAAGGAAGCTAAATCGTCGGGAGCTCTCGAATGCGTTTCTGTCAGTCGAAGATTTTGATAATGACAGCCGAAAAACGTTTTTATAGCAGAAAATGCCATTAATACAGCAATAAATGCTCCGTACAGTTGCAGGTGGGTTGGTGAACTCTTGAATGAGAAGACGTTACCTGGACGTCGTGCAAAAGGCAAAACCCGAGAGGAAACCTGAAATGGGAAATCCGAAAAGAGCAACCCGAGGGGGGAAACCCGAGGGAGGAAACCCGGACAAGGAAACCCGGAAAAAATTCAAAAGATGTAAAAAAACTTTTTGATGCGAAGTTTCCGGACAACCCGAGATCCTTTAAATGTAGCATTGGGAAACGTGCCATCCTCATTCAAGGGAAAAGAGGGTCTCCATTCCGAATGGGGTGTGTGTGCAAAAGGGGCACAACAAGTGGGAGATATGGGATTGATGGAAGAGAGGGAGGAGACCATGAGGGCTTGGGTACAGGTGATGGAGACAGAGAGGGATGTCTTACAATCATAGGTGTAGGTCTTACAGGGGGAGAGGGATGCAACAGTGGAACAGATACAGACGATGGAGAGAGATGCGGTGCAGGGTCAGAGAAAAGCAGCACAGGGTGATGCGACAGTGGAGGAGGTTCAGACACTACAAGCACAGGTGTAGGCTATGCAGAAGGAGAGGGATAGGGCCATGGATTAGGTTTCATGGATGAGAGCAAAAATTGAGCAGCTACGATTATCACAGGGTGGATGGGCACAGGAGAGGACGTCTATTTGTGGATTTTGAGATAGGTATAGGGTAGATTGAGACACAACAAGACAACAGGTGGGAGATCAGGAGGATTATATGAGAGAGGTGAGCTACTATATGTGTGCCTATTACTCGGTAGTTCTGGATCCAGCACAGCGGGTACCCGCCTATGTTCAAGTGTCATCATAGATGCCAGCACCATCCTAGTCAGCAAGGATGCATACCCAGGGATATAGTAGCATGAGAGAGACACCTCCAGGAAGGGGGCTAGTGCCAAAGTCTCCACAGAGATAAGATGCAGACAACTCATGGTTTAGAGGATCAGAGGGATAGGATCTCAATTATTGATAGGTACAGGCAGCTCATGGTGGAGATTCGGTACGAAGTAGCAAAGATCAAAGTTGAGTCATTAGCTATGTACTCGTATTTTATTTTTTATGACATAAATGTGATGGATATGTATGGATGTTGTATATGATGGACATTATTATGGATGATGTGATGTAAATTGTATTTTTTTTGTGAATTTTGATATGATATGCGAGAGCCCTTATTGACATTGTATGATGTGCATGTGATGGATGATTTATTTATGCATATGTGTATGTGTATGTTTATGATTTTTATGGTGGATGGTTATTATGATGTGATGTATGGATATGCCTATAATGTTTTATGTTTATACCTATATGGATGTATGATTATGATATGCAGGATGCCTAATATTTATGATGCAGGATGTGATGGATGAGTTATGCTTATTGCTATGTGGATGATTATTATGTAGGATGTCTAACACCTATGATGCATGATGTGAAAGATGGATTATGATTATTTATATGTGGATGACATGATATGATATTCATGATGTCTAATAGTTATGATGCTATGGATGTGGAAATGAACCTAATAATATGTGATGCAAATGTATAGGAGATGTTAATGATATGAACTAAAGTGAATATGCTAATGAATGAATTAATAATGAAATGAATTTTAAGATGTATAGAATAATGAATTAAAATTAACCTACATAACTTAAAATTATTATGCACATGGAATGTAATGCAACTTAGTGAACCTAAAATACGAAATGCAACTAAGTGCTAACAAGTAAGTGAAATGTAATGTGTAAATAAGGGTATGCACAAGGGTGGAAGCGAAGAAGGTGATAGGTGTGTAACTGCACCTGTCAAGAACCATAGAAATCCTAAGGGGAAAGTGGAAGATGGAAGGAATCACCTATTGCACAACCAAAATCTTGTCATCAAAAGATGGAGGATATATGAATGCAATGGAGGAGAAAGTGAAATGAAATCCTAATGCAATTTGCTATCTTCAAAGCATTGATTTTGCTATAGCATAAGACACCCAGTACCATGGTATGTGGACCAAGGCGAATCAGTGTCCAATGCATAAACAAACACAACAAACAAGAAGGATATCCCAACACCCCAAAGTCATGATGACTTCGGTCGGGCCGGGTATTGGGATAACCACAAGGACAGAAGGATGTCCCAACGTAACACAAGACCACAGGGGTCTCAATGGGTACTACCTGGGACAGCCAGGAAAACAACAAACAAAAGAAAAATCAAGATATGCCCCTATGTAAACTAGTCAAAACACAACATAATATGATAGATCATGGTGGCCTTGACGAGTGATGATAGGGAGCTCAAATGATAAAAAAAACCCAAAAGCATCAAAAGATTGCAATAAATTTCAAAATGCCCTTTGCCATAGGATCAAGATGATGGATGGAGTTGATGTGGTCTATTAGGAGGGGTACATCCTGTTGAGACCAAAGATGGATGCTAAACTAAAAGATTGATAATGACGTAGGATATTCGAAAACTGATTAAATCTTATGACATGAATGGATTTCATTTGTGAAGTACCAGCTAGATAAGGACATACCTTGACAACATGACACAAGACACAAGACACAAGACTAGCACACCCAAAAGACCTAGGGGCTCGAGGGTTGATCAAAGATTAGCCTTGCCTACGTGAAAGCAAAGAGCCCTTGTAGTTCAGGAAAGGATCATGGATAAAAGTGGAAAGAGGATGATAAAGACAGATGATGAAGGACAACAATCAGACATACCGACCACAAAATAAAATCAAAGGAAAGCCCCGGGGGTGGATCAAATTATCAACCTTGCATACGTGAAAGCGCAGGGGCAATGTAGTTTGAAAAGGATGAAAGACCGATGATGATTAAGAGCGAAAAGAGGACAATGGGGACAAATGATGAAGGAAAAAATAGATGGAAAAAATAGATGGAAAAAAATACCCCAGGGGAAGATCAAATGATCAGCCTTGCCTACATGCAAGCACAGGGGCAATGAAGTTCACCAAAGATGGAAAGGAAAAGACAACAAAACAACCCCGGGGGCGGATCAAATGATCGTCCTTGCCTACGTGAAAGCACAAGGGCAACGTAGTTCGCTGAGGACAAGATGGGATCTCGATGGAGACTGACACGATGAAAGAACCTAGGTAGAGACAACCAAAGCGATGAGATGACACAAGCTCATATTAGAATAAAATCTCAAGATGACTGATAGTGGATGAGGTTTGTCCAATGCTCAACCAAAATATACCAAGCGGCTAGATGATGCAAGCAGATGGAAGGATAGGATTGATAGGATGGTGAGAATATGATATTTGGATGGATAAATCATAAAGTAACTAGTACACGAGGTAGATAATGATTAAGCCCTATACGACTGGCACCTGTTGCTAGGTTTTTACCAATCGTACATATCCAAGGCGCCACCAAGGGTGGTTTTCACCATAGGATGAATTCTTTCTCTTTACTATTTTCGACTTTGTTTTTTTTTTTTTGTATTTTGATAATTTTTTACTTCTTTTGTATTTTTTTTCTAGTTTTTAGATTTTAACAGGAAGGATACCCCAGCTGACCTAAGTATAAAACTTCTTTAGATGCATGATATTGATGGGTTCTTCCAGGGGCTCTCCTTCAGGTGTAGACAACCTATATGCTTCAGACCCATATTTTGTGGTGATGACATAGGGGCCTAACCAATTTTCTTCGAACTTGCCTTTCTTATCCCAATCTTGTTGATTCTATTGATTTTCTTTAAGTACTAAGTCACCAACATTGAATTGACGAGGGCGAACCTTCTTATTGTAGCTCCTCTTGAGCTGATGTTGATAGGCTTGGAGATGGTTGTAGGCTTTGACCCATTTTTCATCTAGGAGTTCCAAATGGGCAAGTCGTTCAACCCAAGTGTCTTCATCACTGATTAAATTCTTCAAAGATATGCGAAGTGATGGGATTTTGACTTCGATTGGAAGGATAGCTTCGACATCATAAACTAGTGAGTATGGTGTGGTGCCAGTGGGGGTACAGAAGGAAGTGCGGTAGGCCCAAAGGGCAGGATGGAGGTGGAGATGCCAATCTCGACCAGTATTGTTAATCATCTTTTTAATGATTTTAATCAAGGTTTTTTTGGTTGCTTCTGCTTGACCATTACCCTGGGGGTAATATGGGGTAGACCAACAATGTTAGATATGATAAGTCTCGCAGAGGAATTTCATGCACTTGTTTTTGAATGGCTTTCCATTGTTAGTAATGATGGTGGAGGGAATTTCATACCTGTAGAGGATATGGTAAAAGATGAATTTGGATATCTAAACACCAGTAATTTGGGTGAGTGGTATGGCTTCCACCCACTTAGTAAAGTATTCAGTAGTTGTGATGATGAAAGTGTGACCATCGGAGGATGGAGGATAAATCTTGTCGACCAAATAAAAACCCCATTGTGAAAATGGTCATGGTGTTGTGATGGGTTGTAACTCTTGTGCAGGAGCATGAATCAGATATGCATGTTGCTGACAAGGAAGACACCTCTTGAAAAACTCATAGGAATCATGTTCCATAGTAGTCCATTAATATCCTGCTCTGAGAATCTTCTTGGCTAGGGCCATACCATTAGGATGGGCCCCATAGATACCACTATGTACTACCAATGTGGTGTGGGCTTTGGTCTCGTTTAAACAGCGGAGGAGGGTTCCATCATACCCATGTCAATAAAGTATATCACCTATGATGTTGTAACGGGCAGTGCATTGGATAAAGGATTTTCGTTGGTTATGTGTGAGGTCAGAGGGTAAGGTATTGTCATGAAGATAAGTGTAGATGTCTTGGTACTAGGGGGATTCAGGACCTACAATGTTGCATACCATTTCACTCTCAAGGATTTCATATGTAGGGATTAAAAGCTGATCCACAAGGAACTCATATTTAGTACAATCTTTGGGCATGTCCAAGAGAGAACCGGTGGTGGCCATGGCATCAGTTGCTTTATTCTGTACTCTAGGTATTTGATCAAATTGGATGGAGGAGAAATACTTCTTGAAGTCATCTACCATTCATTTGTAGGGTAACAACTTATCATATTTTGTTAGGAACTCATCATTAACCTACTTGATAACCAGTTGGGAGTCACCAAAGATGTGTAGGTAAGAGATACACCATTGGACTGCAATCTTAAGGCCTGTAAGAAGGGCTTCATATTCAGCAATGTTGTTGGTACAAGGAAAGGCCATTCTGAATGAATTCGGTATGTAGTCACCTTGGGGGGTGACATGCAAGACTCTTGCTCCTGATCCATTGTTTGTGTGTGATCCATCAAAGTATAGTGTCCATGTGGTGGCTTCTAAACTACAAAGACCCTTTCATCAGGAAACTCTATTTCCAAAGGATAGGAATCTACTAGTGGAGCATCTACTAGCTAATCCACAATTACTTATCCTTTGATTTCTTTACAATCCACATACTCTATGTTGAATTCACTGAGCAACATGACCCATTTAGCCATGCGACCAGTCAATGTTGTTCAAGATAACAGATATTTTAGTGGATCAACCTCAGAGATGAGTTTAATTGGATGACTAAGCATGTAGTGTCTGAGTTTCTACGAGCTGAAGACTACGGTGAGGCAAGCCTTCTCCATTGGGGAATAGTTGAGCTCATAGCCTACTAAATTCTGACTGATGTAGTAAATTCTCTTTCTTTGGATGACTCATCGTGTTGTGCTAACAATGCCCCTAGTGCCACGAAAGTAGCTGAAATATAAAGGAGGAGCGGTTTTCTCAAAATAGGTGGCATGAGAATAGGTGGGTGAGCCAAATATTCTTTGATCTGATCAAAACCGAGCTGACATTGTTGGTTCCACTTAAATGCAACATCTTTCTTCATGAGATGTGTGAACAACTGACACTTGTTGACTAGTTAAGCAATGAACCTTTAGATGGATTGGATCTTACCTTGCAGAATTCTTAGTTGTTTCAGATTGCGGAGTGGAGGCATTTCCATGATTGCCTCGACCCCTCTACGAGAGACAATGAACCCTAAGATTTTTCCAGATGTGACACCGAAGACACATTTCTTTGGATTGAGGCATAGCTTGTACTGTTCCAGGCATTCAAAGATCTTTTTGAGGATGTTAGGGTGTTCTTCCCTCGTTCTTGATTTTCCTAGCAGGTCATCAACATAGTCTTCCATTATTATGTGGATGAGGTCATGAAAGATAACTGTCATAGCACATTGATATGTTGCCCCCACATTTTTTAGGCTAAAATGCATGACATTATAACAAAATGTACCCCAAGGTGTATTAAAGGCGGTCTTATGGTGATCCGCGAGGGCAATCTTAATCTAGTTGTAGCCAAAGAAACCATCCATGAGGGAAAAAATCTCATGTCCTATGGTGAGATCAACCAACATATCAATATTTGGTAAGGGGAAGTCGTCCTTGGGAAAAGCTTTCTTCAGGTCTCAAAAATCTTTTCAAATTCTGATATCTCCATTGGGTTTAGCAACTGGGACTATATTGGAGATCTAGTTGGAGTAGTCAATTAGTCAGATGAATCCTACCTCCAACAACTTTTCTAATTCTTTCTTAACTAGTAGAGCCACTTTAGGGTGCATTTTCTAGAGTTTCTACTTGATAGGTTTTGCATCAAGATGGACGTCTAGGTGATGTACCACCAAATCAGGATCAAGGTCGGGCATGTCTAAATGTGTCCAAGCAAAGTTGATGATTCCTTCTTTAAGGAGAATAGTGATGGTAGAGTTTTCTTCTTGTGACAATGTTTTAGCCACATAGGTGACCTTGGGATTCTCCTCGGTTCCCAAGTTTATTGCTTGTGTTTTTTCAATTAAGATGGATGATCGGCCGAATAGGTGAGTCCCTACAAGGGGAAGATGAACACCCCCATCTTCTAGCACCTCATCAAGGTTCTCACTAGTAGATACGCCCTTTTTTTCTTACTTTTTCAAAGTCACAAAGTGCCTTAGGGAGGTTTTCACTAGGTGACCTATTTTGATTTTGTTTCTTTTTATTTTTGTGACTGGGGTGTTCATCTTCCCCCAATCCCATGAGATGTATATATTGGTCCACTGAGGGAAAGGTGTTGGGAGGTGTGGTACCTTGTAGGTCATAGTCTATAAGCTCAGGGTTTTTGATGGATAAAGTGATGGTGCAAACGGATAGGCATTCAAACATGGAAGGGAGGTCGATGTGATCAATGTCATCGTACGCATGTATGATGGACTCCTCCTTTGGTATACCCTCAAGGGAACCATCATCTACACTGAAATTGTTAGAGATACTAGAGGATGCTATAGGACCCTTTTGTTTAGTATCATAGCCTAATCCCATCTTCCTTAGATGAATAGAAGCTTCTATTGGTTATCGTCTACCTTGCTCTGCTACACCAAGGCCTCACCCTTGATAGTTATGTTTTTCTACAAATTTGGAAGGCCAGGGATAGGCCTCTTGGAAGTATTCCTTTAAGGGGGGAGATGGTTCAGGTTCCTCATGGTACACCCACTGGTTGATGTCATCTTCAGGTGAATCTTGTCGTAATCCAGGAGAGTGGAAAGTACTAGACCCCACATTTGGAGCATTGAGGGTGATTGTCTTCTCTTCGTCTTTTGGAACAAACTGAGATGGTTGACCATATGTATCTGGTGAGGGAAGCATGGTTGCCACGCTCAATGATGTACGCATTTTGTACTCACCACATCCCTTGTCAATGATCTAGACCTTAGTGATGGTGGAATCAGGTGTGGATGATGGTGTGGATGAAGTGGTGTTTAATGTGTTGGTGGATGGATGATAATCTGATGTCTGAGATGCCCCCATTTCTACCCTAGGGAAATAATGAGAATAGGGAAAGGAATCCTCTAGGGAACAACAATATTCAAATGGATGAGGTTCAGCTTGTATAGTTACTTCCATTCCTTGAAATGGGAATTTCAGACATTGGTGATAGGTTGATGGGACGGCTTGCATAGAGTGAATCCATGGGCGGACAAGAAGGATGTTATATGGAAGTTCAAGGTCCAGAACATGACACATAGTGTACTACACAATGGGGCCCACCTGAATAGGAAGACAAATAGTGCCCTCAAAATCTTGTTACGCGTTATCATATGCTTTGATGGTGATAACCTAAGTATTTAGGTCAGCTTGGGTGTATCCCACCTGTTGTATAAATTTTAATGTACAAAGATTTAGGGAAGAACCATTATCTACTAGTACCCTTTTCACTTTATGAAAATTCACCCCAACCTCAAGGTGAAGGGGATGGTTATGACTTGAGTCAAGGCGTGGCATATATTTATGGCTAAAACCTAATTGATAGGTCATTGAAATATTTCCTACCAATGCTTGGAATTGTGTAGGATCTATGTCCTTGGGGACTTGAGTGTTTTGTAAGGCCTTATTTAGGATATCTTGGTGCACAGGAGAAGACTTAAGCAGATCCAGGATATAAATCTAAGTCGAGGTCTTTCCTAAGTGATCAAGCATGTTGTACTACAAACTGACATATGGCAACTAGGTAGATGTGGGGGTTGTTGGGACCGTGATGCGGGTGTGGTGGGTGGTAACAACACATTGTGGGTCTTTACCTTTGATGTGTATCATGGATACATGTGGCTCCACTTGTTCTATGTATGTGACAAGACCTTGGTAATTGTATGGCACATTTTTATAACTGATTTTATCAGTGTTGTTATTCTAGTTGTTGGTGTTGTTAGGTCCAGGATTGGAGTTGGATGTACTAGGACCCTGATTATGCTTGGGAAAAGCATTTTGATATATTTGAAGTTGAGCATTAGATGAGGTTGTCACGTTAGCATCCACATGGATTTCACCCTGATCTATGAGATTTTGGATGTATGTTTTCAGATTTTGGCACTTATCCAATGTGTGTCCTTTAATCTTGTGAAATTCACAATACTCATTTTATTTGAACCAAGTCGGATTGGTCTTGGACTCATCAAAGGGCTTGGTTTCAAGATAAGTGATGGGGTAGTTAGCTTGGAGGAGCTTGTTAAACATGAAGTTGAGGGGTTCTCCTAACTGAGTAAAATGATGTTTAGTTCCTCCTTGGTTGTTTTGATTTGACTATTGTGGTGGACGAGGTGCTCCCTGAGGCACGAATATGGCATTCGGGATTGACTGTTGTTGTTGAGGAGGATATTTTTGCAAGGTGGTATCCAACTGGACATGTTTGGTGTCAGTGACACAATCATTGACAATATTTTTATTCTTATTCCAGTAACGAGGTTTATCTCCAAAGGACCTCTCTTTATCCGAATTGAAAATTTTGACCTGCCCTTTGGCAATAAGGGTTCTTTCCAGGATAGGACCCTTCTCCACAAGTGTCATGAAGGTGGTGATGCAGTGGAGTCAGAAGTTGTGAGCCATGTCCGGATGGGAGTTTTTGATAAATAATGTAACCATATTTTTTTCCTACAGTGGGGATTTCATTTGGCCGGCTAAGGTTCACCATCTTCGCAAATAGCTCGCAAAGGTTTCTCCATCACGTTGTTTTTCTTTCAGGAGATCAAGCGTGTCAATATCCTTCTCTAGATTAAAGGAGAAGTAGGAGATTAATTGTTATGATAGTTGCACAAAGGATTTGATGGATCCCTTTTCAAGACCCATGAACCAATTAAGAGTGACTCCCTGTAGGCTCTTAGGGAATAGTCGTATGAGGTAGTTGTCATTGTGCATGACTTCTTGGCAGTGGGCATAAAACTCTTGCAGATGAGCTTTAGGATCTTTGGTTCCCTTGTACTTATCAAATTTTTGTATTTTGAAGTGTTTAGGGAAGGGAACCAAGGAAATGGAGGGATCAAATGGATAGGGACAAATGTCCTCAAATTTGGATGATTTTTTGCCCGTCCCAGCTTGTAAGTCCTTCAACACAGTCTTGACTTCTTCCAAGTCTTTGTTGATTGGTGTTGCAGGAGTTGGAGTAGGTAGATTGTACAGATGGTACTGTTGGTATGATGAGGATGGTATAGCAGTAGTTGCATCATAGGGGGCTTGAGGTGTCTAAGGAGACGCTTGTTGGCTTTGATTGGTATAGGCGGATTGGGGATTAATGTATGGCGGATATGAGGATGGTGGATTGTGATGATAAGAGAGAGAAGTCGCTTGTTGGTAGGGTGGCTACTGTTGATAATAAGAAGTGGAAAAAATGACCTGTTGTTGTGTAGGATTTTGATAATACAAAGAGGTAGAACCCCCTTGTTGATATGATGGTGTTTGTTGGTAGTAGGAGGTGGATGGTGCACCCTACTGATAAGACTGCTATTGTTGGAGATAGGATGGATAGGATTGGTATTAATGCGCAATGGTGGGTTGTTGTGTGATGTATGGGGGTTGTTGTGGATTTGATGGTTGTTGATAGGGATTGGTATATGACTGTGGAGGGTTTGTGTAAAGTGGCGGCTGAGTCTGTGTTTGATTCTAAGAAACCTGATGAGGATTGGAATTAGGATGGGATGGAGCAATGTACGTGTTGGATGGATGATAAAGATATTTCATAAGAGGATTATGTTGTGTTTGCATAGGAATATGTATATGTTGTGATGGAGGTTGTTGTTGTGGCAGTTGTTGGTAAGATGGGCGAGATGGAATATGTGTTTGTTGTGGGACTTCCATGGAAGCGTCGTGTGACGGTTGTGGTGGCTAGGATGTAGTTTGTGTCACCTGATGTGGTGGTTGGGCAGGAATCAAGACGTTTTGTTGTGGGATGGAGATGTTGTGTTGTGGAGGTTGCTGATAAGGTGGTAGGGATGAAGCAACAATAGGAATAGCGTGTTTTGGTGGTGTTGGAAATGAAGTGGATTTGTGAGGATTAGTAGGAGGCTGTTGGAATGTAGGTGGCGGTAAATTGTTAGCGGGTGCAGATCTTGGAGGTGGCATTAATGTAAGGATAGGTGTGCCCCCAGTATTGACGGGTGGTTGACTAGGATGTTGAGTTGGAAGTGGTGGAGCGGATGGGATTTATGGTGACATGTCATAGGCGTAGGGGTTGTAATGCTCGGGTTGCCCTATAGAGGTTGTGTTTGGGAGATGAGGATAAATAGAAAATTGGTGTATCACAACTTTTCCAAACTCAGGATGATACCAATTCTCTGTGGGTGCACTTTCGGGGACATATGAATTCCTTGGAATGTTTTGTGAAGTTTGCAGGTCGACAGGTGCAGGAAGATTGTGGGTATCGACATATTGTGATGCATCAAAATTAGATGGTGCTTTGACTCCTCTCATGAGCAGAGTGGCAAGAATTTTACCCCCACATTCATTGAGGAGACAATCTGTCATCTGAATATTAATAGGATTATTAAGGTATTCATCAACAGTGACTTTGGGTTGGTTAACCATGTTCTCTTCATCGGGTTGTGTGGTGTTTTCGATGTCGGTATTGGATTGTGATGAGGCATCGTTATGGGGATCTTGTGGGACATTTGGAACATTGTTAGGATCTTGCAGAATGTTCGGCTGGGAACCTTAGGCTTGTTGGTCTGCCATTTTTTTTTTTGCTTTTGAGCGGGTCTGAACGGGAATGAAAGTGCAAAAAAACTAGTTTTTCTAAGATGTAACTAAGCTTCTAAGATGTAATGCAAAGATGGTATAAATGAAGATTGATTGATTGATTGGATTTGATAATGGATCAATTGATTGGATAGTTGGATAAATTGATTGAATAATTGGATGAAGATGTGATTGGATTGGATTGGATATGATTGATCAATAAAATTATTGATATGATTGGATGGAATTGGATTAAATATCGATTGATTGGATAATTGGAAGGGTTTCTAAACTAGGTTCAAAGATCACCCTAAGTGACTTAAGGCATCGATTGATCGGATTAAAGGATGAATTGACGATTACGACACTAAATCTGCCTTGAGATGGAAGGGGATTGATAGGGTCGAGGATGATGATCGACTTAGGATGGATGGTGATCCTAAGCATATGTTGAAAGATGACGATCAATTTCAGGCACCTAGGTCAATTCGGATAACAACTTCAAACAAAGTTTAGAGGATTTGGATTGACAAAGTGATAATGGATATGTAACCTAAGAATGACTAAGGGTGTGCCTATATGATTTGGATAATGATTTGGATGGAGATGGATCATGATGCAAATGAACTGATGCACGGATTATGCATGGACAAGAAGTGCAAACAGTTGGGCAGACAACAAGATTTTTGGAATCTTGGGAAACTAGATTTTCATATTAGACTTGTGAAATGGATGCAGTTTTAGGGCAATGTAAGGTCACCCAGTCAACTCCCCATGATACATATATAGATTTTATAGTATGTGGTAAAAAAAATACCTCGTGACTTAGGGTTTATAAAGTTAGGGTAGATTTACTTAATACTTTTAGATTATGTTACTTGCATAGTAACAATGAACCTAGTAGCATAGATTTCTTACTTTTCATTATACAAACATGAATAGTTATGTGTGGCTTTATGTAAGATCCCCACTTTGTTTACAATAATCACAACTCCTTTTGTCATGTTCATGTACTCTATTATAGTTGGGTTGTCAAGCTAAATTGACAGAATATGCAAATTCATTTAATATGGATAATATGATGTATGTTGCTTGACACCTAAATTAGTGTGTTCGGATGAGGTAAAGGTTTTAAGATGTAGCGACAAAAGAATGCAATTCCATAAGTTAGAAATTGTGACCTCTTTCTACATAGTAACAATTAATATTGTAGGTGTTGTTAATCATCCTCATACTCTCATTCAAGGAATTATATGCATTTTATGATAGTATATTTCATAAGATAATGCTATGAGTGAATGCCACATGTATCATAGAGATACATTATTTAAGGATAGAATTAGTAGTCAAAGCTCTTGCAATTCATTATTATTGAAATTTGATGGTTACATTGCTATTTTCTTAAGCTTAATGATGATGAGTCAATTTTGTTTTAAAGTTAAAATATTAACATGACAATATTCCTTAAACCTTTCAAAACCACTAGTTTGGATATTCCCTTCCACTCATTAAAGTTACATTTCTAGAATTAGAATTTATGCTTGAGTATTTTGATAAGATAAGAATATTGAATTGAGAATATTTGATTGGAAATGATATATATATATATATATATATATATGTACGGTTATGATGTTGACAATCAAGGAAATTCAATGAGAAATATCATTGTAGTGTTGAATTAAATAAGTTGAGTCTCTGTCAAGATTGCTATAAAACAATTATGTTCTAGAAAAGGAAGTGTAACTTTTAAGGGAGAATGTTAAATTGAATACTTGTATGACTCAATCATTTTATAAGTTGACTAGATAAGTTGAAAATTAAATAATCATGTTACACTAATTTTAAGAGTTAGAAACGTAAAATTCCCAACGAAGTGGGAAGAAGGTGCCTCTGAATATCTAGATAATCGAGCTACAACCATCTGTGTGGCACACACCAAAGTACATTTAAGGTATGAAGGTTTAATTATTATCAGTTGATATTATGAATCATAAATATTTTGCTTCAAATGGTTATATTTTGATGCACTAAAAAAATTGTAATAAGTGTGCATGTATGTGTATAAGAGCCAATGGGAAACGGTAGAACCCCTAGGACCCTAATCAATCTATTTTACCTTATGAAATAATGTGTTTTAATTTTGTCAACCTTGTAAGTTACTTACATAATTTGAGGGTTTTTTAGTAAATGGTGCTTGTGAATTAAGTGTGTTTTTCTTGGGTCTTATGTGAGGGCAATGTGTAACCTAGGTAGAAATTGATAACCCATTTCAATTGGGTGAATTTTTTTTATGAAATTTGTGTCCCTAAACAAGGTACTTGGATTAGGGTATCCCAAGAGAGGAATATAAGGTGGTTGAGGGTTTATTTTGGGGGATCATCTTTTGGAAGAGAGGGAAATGTGTAACCTAGGTAGAAATTGATAAGCCATTTCGGCTAGGTGAAAAAAAATTATGAAATTTGTGTCCCCAAACAAGGTACTTGGGTTAGGGTATCCCAAGAGAGGAATATAAGGTGGTTGAGGGTTTATTTTTGGGGATCATCTTTTGGAAGAGAGGGAAATGTGTAACCTGGTTAGAAATTGATAAGCCATTTCAGCTGGGTGAAAAAAAATTATGAAATTTGTGTCCCCAAACAAGGTACTTGGGTTAGGGTATCTCAAGAGAGGAATATAATGTGGTTGAGGGTTTATTTTGGGGGATCATCTTTTGGAAGAGAGGATAATGTGTAACGTAGAAATTGATAAACCATTTCGGCTGGGTGAAAAAAAATTATGAAATTTGTGTCTCCAAACAAGGTACTTGGGTTAGGGTATCCCAAGAGAGGAATATAAGGTGGTTGAGGGTTTATTTTTGGGGATCATCGTTTGGAAGTTTTTTTTTTTTAAACCATCTACAGCTCTCAGATGGGATCGATTTTGGTGGGAGAAGAAACATTAAATGAAGCTTCATGGCTACCTTTCCACCTACGAGGTGAGTACCTTGATGCCTAACAAGCTGGTCTTTGCTCACCAATCTATTAGAGAGTGTTCTTTTGTGACTGGTGTATGTGAATGTTAAGGATTATAGCCATGCACTAAATATGTACATCTATTTCTGTGTTTGCCTTGTTTACTGTGATTGTTCAATAAGCTTGTGAACTATGGATTTTCCATCTTTTTTTTTGGGAAGTCTGTGACAAATTATGGGCTGCCATTTATTTGTTTTGGAAAGTTTGTTTGTGGGTTGTAATGGTTCTACAACTATATGTGGGGTCCTTGCGGGTTCTCTCAGCTCGGGGGTAATGGTGAGAGCCTTGGAGGTTTGATGACCCATTAATGGATGGGTGGAAAAGAGTGTTTTTCCCTTTGGTTTGGCTTTAAGGATTTATAGGTTCAGCAGGTTTCTCCTCTGGTATGCCTCACGGTTATGAGACTTTCAAGGTTGTGTACATGAATAGAGATCTTCAAGGTTGTGTACATGTGAATAGAAATACCACTGTGTTGTAAAAGAAACCTACAGGTTTCAAGAACAAGGAAATATGAAATCTGGTTTGGGTTTAGTACTAATTATGTGCTTGAAAACTTGTGTAAATCAATGTTGGTATCACTGTTCTCCTTTTAGAAATGAGTAAGATAAGTGTGTGAGAAAATTTAATGAAAGATTCTTGGATTGAAGCTACATCTATGTAATTTTAAGAGTTGAATGTTTTCATTATTTTTAGCTTTAAATACATAGGAAAATTCTTGCATACGGTTTAAATTCACTTGCCTAAATCTGTGCCAAGATACTTAGAATTGGCCCTCTATTGGACATCCTTAGTATAATATTGTACAAACATTTGGCCAAGAAATTGGTTTGCACTAAATGGAAGAGAGATTGTGAAATGGTCAAATTCGTTCCTCAAATGAGTTAGAACAGTGTGCATCATCTGACTCTCGCCTTTACACAAGTTGTCATCCCAGGAAATGAAAGGCATCCCATCTCCCCACAAAGAGTATCCATAGTAATTAAGCAAGATTTATTCCATGCAGTCAAGCTATTGTGTCATTTTTTTTAAAACCCCAGAATCTCCTGCAAGAAAATTATGCCATCTACATTTAACTCGATAAATGAATTGAATAATATTCTTTTTTAAAAAGAAACACTATTAGTAGGGCGTAGCCCTTTGCTGGGTACACCCAGTTCCAGGGAGGTCGTAGTCTCTCCAAAGAGAATGCCCCGCCCCTCAAAAATTGTAGTCATTCGTTCTACTGCAGTGAATCAAATGACTGTGTTGTTATCGCCTTCCTCCCTCTGAAATGATGCAACTATTAATCAAAGGAAACAACAAACAAATAAATAAAAAATTAGGGTTGGGCGTTTAGCGGTCTGGAAAGTGTATCGACGGTTGTTTTGCGTCCCTAACAATGCTTGAAAAATAAACGAATCTCAGTCGTTCATCATTATATATGTCATTCATTTTTTTTTTTGGCATGTGGACTATCTTATCTATCTATAACTAAAGTTTGGAGGTGTGACTCATCATGCAACTCGCCACATCAACACATCTATTGAGAAGTGTCTAAAATTTGACTTTTTAAAGATTCGACCAAAACTTAATCATGGAAAACCCACTAGTTGAACAAAAAAATACTATTTGTTGCTTGTAAAATATCATATTTTTATTTAAAATGTTATAATATGCAACATAAATGGACCAAATACCTATTGGTAACCATAAATCTTTGATATCTCCAACTTTTATATTCAACGCATATGGACCAATAGTTGAACATAAAAAAATTATTTGTTGTTTTAAAAACAACACATAATTATTTAAAATACAACTTATATTAAACAAAAATGGACCAATAGTTGAACACTAAAACTTTTTGAAAATCTTTCACATTTAATGAAAAAATACATGATAATGTTGTACTCACCTTTAATATTTGTGATAGGACAAACTATTAATATAAAATACTCTAATGCTTGTACATTGCTATCCTAATAATTGTACACATTAGAACATTATTTTTTCACTATGATAATAAAACTTGTTTAAATATGTGTCTTATTTTATTAAATGAGCATTTTATTTTTTAAATTACACACTTATAGTAGATAGTTGTGATATTTTATTTGAGACAAAAAAATACTTATTTCACTTCTTCATGAATGTATTTATGTTTTTTTAATATAACATTTAAAGGTTCCCATGTGTTCAAATATGGGTCCACTTTTGATCAACATTTGATTATTTTTTATTTATATTTAGACTATTTATTTACAATATATAGTATAAATATGTGGTAAGACTAAATATTATAATCACAATTGAATGCACAACTATTGAACCCCGCACGACCATTGACCCCTCTCCCATTTCAATCTTATTAAAAAACCACTAACTATTTTAAGGGATGTGGGGACGTTTGCTTTATTATAAATGCAATGTTCCTCCTTGTAACGAGAGTAATGTATGGAATTAATAAATATTAAGTCACTTGCAATACCATCATGTATCTCGTTCGTGGCATATAAAGAGAGTTTCGGGTTGAATTCTTAAGGGCAACTACTGCCACGTATACACTATGTTCATTGAATGGTCTTTTAAAAGAGAAGAATAAGCTATGTTGATATAATTAATTTTTAATTGAATCTTCTTTTTAAAATGAAGAGAATGTGCTTTAGAGGAAAAAACAAGAAGAGTGTCATTTTGTTAGAAGAGGAGAATTATTATAACTTTATACGTAGAAAAATAAATCATGGTTTTAAAATTTAAAATGAATAAAGGGGCCTCCTTAAGGGTAAGAAATTAATTATGTGATTAAAATAATTTTGTTTTTTTTTCTTATAATTTATTTTTTTCAATGATGTAACATTTAATAATTTAATATCTTAATTTATTTATATGCATAAAAAAAGTTGAAAGGGTTTAATAAAATTTTATTTGAATATCATTATTTTTAGATATATATTGGATATTCCTTCAAATTACAATATTATATTTGTATTATTAAATATTATAAGATATTAATCAATACATGTAAATTCTTAAAGCATGTGAATGCATAAAGAATTAAGAATAAATTTATACATGTATATATATAGAAGGAATAGATTTCCATGATAAAATAATTGAAGTGAGCCCACCCAAAACTATCTAATAAGTTCATTATTGTTGTTAATAAAATATTAATAAGGTCAGTAAAGTAGTAGAGTTAATACTATTATTTAATTTGGTTATCTTGGTAGAATATAAATAAACTAGTATTATATTAATGGGTATTAAATTTATAATGGTTTCATTAACAATTTTTGGTAAATGTGCTAATTGTTATTTATTAAAGATTTTATTAATAAATTTTAATAATGGTTAATATAATCATTGTTAATGACTCCATTAACAAATTATAAAAGAAAGAATGGAATCTTGAGGGCCACGGAACTAAATGAAATATATCTTAAATTCTAGTTTTACATTATTATTACAGAATAATTATTTCCTTTTGATAATTGAAAGGATGTCAATAAAAGAGGATAATGATATTAAAATAGCATAGTTTAATACTCAATGACAAATCAATTATTTGAATCCTTTTAGGGGCCTTAGAATATTGAACAAAAAATAAAATTTCGAGAATAATCTTAAAGGAAAACCATGGTTGAGGCCTATATTAATAGCTCAAAATAAGCACTACTCACCTTAATGTAAGTTCTTCTAAGACAAATAACTCAACATCTTGAAATTAGGGCGTTATTAAGGTGGAGAACCCAATCTTAGGTGTTTGAAGGGGAGTTGCTTCCAAAGTGAGACCTAAACTAGGATATCCTTCATTAGAGAGTAGGCAAACTAAGTTCATCATAGTTCCCCCCACCTACACTCTATCGATCTTTTGAGTGGCATTCTTGTAGTGATGTTTCACGACAATGTCACTAAGCATGCATGGTAGCCATCATGTTAGGCATGATGATTGTCAAGATTGTAGTAAGTTTTTTTTTTTTAAATGTATTTGTGTTCATGTTTTAATTGTAAAATACTAGGGCATGACAGGCGGGGCCGCCCAAACTTAGGCAGGGTCGTCTAAACTTAGGCAAGGTCGCCCAAACAGACTTTGGTTTCGACTTAGTTCAAAAAACGGTCAAGTGGTATCGATAAACAGACTTTCAAAATGGGAAAATGGGTTCTCGAAATGGGTGAACAATCATCTGAAACGGGTGAACGGATGCACGAGACGAAAGAATGACACTCAGAACGGGAAAACGGGTTCTCGAAATAGGTGAACGGCTTCCCGGAATGGGTGAACGACTTTTCAAAATGGGTGGTCGGAAAGAGGGAACGATGTTCGGAATGGGTAAACAGATATCTAGAATGGGTGGACAGATGATCGAAATGGTTAAACGACTACTTAGAACGAGGGAACGAGGGAACAATACTCAAAACTAAAAAACAGGTATCCGAAACAAGGTAATGGCTAGCGAACGAAGGCCAAAAATGGTTGTTCGGAAGGCAGGGTCGCCCTTTAAAGGGCAGGGTTACCCAAACAGTGGGCGAGGTCACCCAAACAGGGGGTAGGGTCACCCAAACAGGAAAAAATGCTAAAATTTTGACTTGGAAAAGATAAACAGCAATTGAGACAAGGGGGCAGAGTCGCTTGTTTGAGGGCAAGGTCACCTGTTTAAGGAAAATTGGTGAATTTTGACTTGGTCAGGGTGAAAAACGGCTGAAACAAGAAGGATGGGGTCACCCTTTGAGGGTGAGGTCGCTTGTTCAAGGGTGGGGTCGACCAAACTTGGGTAAGGTCGCCTCTATGTGTTGGTTTGAACCTAACTTAGGCAAAAATAGCTATGGAAAAGGATGAAAACAATAAGTAAAAGGCCAAAATTGATTGATAAACACTGATTTTGCACAAGAAGACAGTTCAAACAACACAAGCCTAAGTTTAGTGTTAAGGGTATGGTCAACATGGTCCTCTATCTAGGCTTAACAAGGTTTCTAAGAGATTCCTCGATATATGTACGGTACTTGGGGCACAACCGTGAACACCAGCAAGAGACTAGGAGCTCAAACCAACTCTTCACGTCTTCTCTAAGTATCACCCTAGCTTTGATGCTCCACCAGACATGATATGACTAGATTGAGGTATAGCTTTCGCCTCTCCCCTTTATATACTTTGTTGGTACGCGTGGTTGGAATCGTCCCTTGGGGTGATGAAATCCTCAAGCAGGTTTCACAAAGAAAATTAAAAAAGGGTAAAAAAGACTTAAGTGGACTATGATTTATCTTCATCCAAGATCGCCAAATGGTGCAAGGGGATTGGATACGTCAATAGCCCACTTATACAAGCATAACAAACAAGTTTATTAACCTTTCTTAATTAAGTTTAGGTTCCTAGTTAAAAATGGAAATGACAAGTTAACTAAAAAAAACCAAAATTTCTCCCCCTGCAACAGATGTGTTAGTGGCTTCATTTTTATTGTCTTCAACAATTGAGCTACACAAAACAACACTCACAAACACAAACACATTAGCAGGTCAAAAATAGTGAAAAAATAGCCTAAATTTGATTTCTAAAAAGACAAACTTACTATCTGTTTACCTATTTTTTATTCGTTTTAGGCGTGGCCACCTCTATGTTTTGGGCACAACTGGCTCTTAAGGCGGGGTAGCCCCTTTGTGGGCGGGGTTGTTTGTTTGTCCAGAATCTGCATAAATGGTAAAACACACAAAAAAATAGAAACTAAAAATTTGGATTCTTGTGCGGGGTCGCCCTTTTATGGGCAAGGTCGCCTGTTCGTGGGTGGGGTCATCCCTTTGTGGGCGGGGTCGCCTGTTCAGTCCAGAATCTACAAAAAAAAAGTCAAAACAAAGAAAAAAAAAATCAGGGTTTTGGGCGGGGTCGCATGTTCGTGGGTGGGGTCACCCCTTTGTGGGCGGGGTCACCTGTTCATGTTTAGAATCTACAAAAAAAAAGTTAGAAACACAAAAAAATAGAAACTGAAAATCTAGGTTTTTAGGCGAGGTCGCCCCTTTGTGGGTGGGGTCGCCCCTGTGTTCATGAACTTGCAAAATTTCAAAAAATGGAAAACGTAAAAATGATAGATTTGTGATGTGGGTCCCACCAGACGTGCCAGAAATGTGTGCAATGAAAATCTTTAATCTAAAATGCAAAACTAAATGAATGCAATAAAAAGGAAACACAACACCTCAATGATTAGGCCTAGTTGGAAATAAACAAACAATAAAACAATAAAGATTATACATTTTACTTGTTTAGCTCAGTGAAATGGTTGGCCCTTAAAGATGCTCTTGATGTATGCTCCTTGATGTCAAGCTTGTGATAATGAAGGTGGTTAAATGATGGAAGATGGTAGGTGAGAATGCAAAATGGCTTTGAATGCAAATGGTTTGAATGCTGCAATAATGGCTTAACAATCTTAGAACTTTTGAAAATCTTCACAAATCTTAAACCCTAACTTGAGGCCATGGCCCTCCATTTAAAAATAATGGACGACTGAGATTGATCCACCATGGACAAGATGAAGGGTTGTGGTGAGTTAAGGACTCACACGCCCTCACATCTTGCCATGTGGAGGGTGAGATGGAAGAAGTACAATGTGACTTGAAAAATGTCGTGTGGTCCCAAGGTACAAGTACCTTGGGATTGAAGAGGATTTCCTTAAAATGGAATTCTTTGTCCCAAAGTGGGGCTGAAAGTGACAAGTGAGAACTTTTAGAAAGTCCACTCTTGTCACCATAGGGATTGGAGAAATAAAAGTGAATTTAAAATTCACAAGTTTGGAAGAGACCCATGGATCAGACAAGGTCCTCCAAAAGGAGGTCCTTGTCTCGTGTATTTGATGTGACCTTTGAAAGGTCATGGGGAAGAGAACTGCATGGGGGGAATAAATATAAATTTTTAATTCACATGGGGAAGAGGTCAAACCAAATAAGGTAAGTACCATGAAAGGTTGATTTAAGGACATAATAGAAAAGGTAAGTGATTAAGATTAAGGTTGTGCAAACATGTGATTAGGAAAATTAATGAAGATTAGAGGCAAGTGACTAAATATAGAGGATGTGACATTAATCTTGATTAAGGATATGCACATCCTAATGAAGGATTAATTAGATTAACCCAGATTAATGAAAAGGTTATGGAGGATGGGACAAAGAAAGAGAAAAACTGAATTTAAAATTGAAAAAGATAATTGACTAAATTAAATAAATTGATACATTTATTTAATTTAAAGAGGAAATGTTAAAGGATGAAGTATTTAATTAAATACTTTTAAGAACCTTAGAAAAGTCATTTAATTAATATAGATGAATTAGACAAGTAAATAATAAGATTTTGACCATATGGGAGTGGTCAAATTTAGGTGTCTACAAATATAAAACAATAAAATTTATTTATAAAATAAGGAGGCATTGGAATATGTACAAAAGCCAATTTTAATTATAAATTAAGATATAGAGATGAGACTAATATATATAAACAACGATATATTTATTTACATTACACCAAAGGTATAGCCGTAGATATCAAGCCACTTTGAAAGTGCTTTGACAGTAGATGAAAAGGACGAGGTAATATGAAGAAATGATGTTTCCCAGAATCGTATGATTTTTGGTAGAGATTAAATATAAAGACAACGATAATGAAGACACCAATCACGATTATATTCCATTGATGGTTCTTTATTTCTCACTTTAAGATTCAGAGGTTGGATGTTTTCATACGTCTTCATTGTGAGTTCTAGTTAATAATAACACGACATATAATAACCTGTTAATCACATATTACTGCGCTAAGTAAAGAATGCTATCATACAATCGGTGATTTCATGCCAATTAAGGAGGATGCTATGTATTTATGGGAGTTGAAGGTTCAACGTGAGTATATTATTGAAGTCAAAGGCACTCACCAACGAACCATAGCCTCTAAGTCAACCATCCTAAGCAAGTGATGGATATTTTAATTACTGTCACATTCGGGCACATACCTGATGTTATCTATCAATTGATTATGAATCAAGACGGTGCCAATAACTAATTCGATCTTCTCAAGAAGGGCCCATCACTTCTAGCAATTGACACATCCAACAATTATAATCACCTCTGAGATAATTTCCAACGACAAAGCATAAAAACACGAACAATGAGGATAAATAGTCGATAGTATTCACACAGAATACAATATTATTTGATAAAGTAGTGATTAAGGTTAGAGGAGTTACTATTGAAGGGCCCGATATTAAGAATAAGACAATAGTCTAGATCCTCTCAAGGCAGTGCTTATACTCAAAGGGTGTGATTAGTCAAATACAGAGATTCGGTGAGAAGACACAACTTCTCACATCAAAGGCCATATAAAGGAGTTGAAATTCATTCTAGATATCATCGATTAGCAGAGAGATATATGGATTGGAATATTTAAAAGTGAATAGAGAGATTGATATACCTTAACTCAGCATATTGGAAAAGTTGGGAAAAGACACCTATCATAGATCAAAACTAGAGTACTCACAAATTCCAACCAGCCTCTAGTTGAGTGCACTTTTATCTACCACAACCAGAGACAACTGATGTATCGATACCTTGGGCATTGAACATACTCTACCGCTGAGGGGTTAGGTCACATAGAAATAGCAACTATCCTTCCCTATCAATTTGTATTCTTGGGTCAATTATCACCTTAGACTCATTTTTAAGGGGTTTGCACCAAAATATTGACGTTATTGTGACCATCATATTATCTATCTTACATCATACATATATAACATCCTTGCTTAACCAATAATTATAGTTGTTGTGTAACAAACTTGGCTTCGTAATTTAAAAATCTAAGAAAAAGTTATAAGCTTTTCAAAAAGTGGACATTACATATCGACTCATTTGGGTATGGGCTTCTTTCCATCATTTAAATTCATGCTAGAAAGCATTGAAGTTAGGTTGCAACAAACATCATACTTCCACCTTTGCAGATTATATTCCCTTGCTTTTATAGAGAGTCCCTTCCACAAGAGTGTCCAACTATGCACTAAGAATGTAAAATATTTTAGAAAGAATCTCTTTCCAATACCATGTGCCTTCAGAATACCTACCTCTCCTCCACTTCATTTTATTGTCTATATTGTAGTGTTATGGAATAATATATAGTCTGGTATCAACAAATCCATCTTACATAAAAATAGAAGGGGTCAATTAAGGCACTAGAGGTCAAAAGTAAAAGACATAGTTGGTACAAAATAATCCATTTAACATAAAAATAGGAGCCAATGAAGGCAATGGAAGGCAAAATGGCATGGCTCAAATGATTAGCGAGATTGTCAAAGACTCAAGTACCTAATCAGACTTTGATATCTCTCTTCACAATGACGGTTGCATCAACAAAGCAAATTATTGCTGCCAAGGAATTTTCAAGCCACTATGAACTACATTGCCAATACAACAGGGATGGACACTGAATCACTGTTGGTGGATTTTGAATTTTAAGTTTTAATTGTAATTGCTCTTGTTTTTATTTTGTTTTTGTGACTGGGTTATTTAAATTGTCTTAATCTTGGGTATTTATATTAGTTTGACAACTGCATGCCTTTGGTCGGCTACAATTACATCCACTATGTATTTGGTATTTTTGTGGCAGCTCTCTCCTATTTTGTTGTTGTAATCTATAGTTTTTTAACAAAACACTTAATTCAATATATTAAAAAATATATTTGGCCCACTGTCAATAGCCATCATCATTGTTTGACATCATTCATGTCCCTGTGGATGTTGGCACAATGTAGAGCACTAAAGTTGCATTTAACAATAGAGAACACATGTTAAACTATGGGTGATCATAGACCTCTTTTACAAAGAATTTCAGCCAACTGCTAAGACTTAGATTTTGAAGCATAAACATTTAATAGATGGTGGAAAAAAGCACTCATATTCAACACTTCAATCTACAATATAGGTGGATCCAATGGCTCATGTCACATGCAATTGTGATTATCCAAGTAAGTTAGTAGCAGTAGATACTAACCAAATGTGACCACACTTGAAAATAAATAGCTCATTGAAGCATAATTTAGTCCAACCATAGGAGAAGCAACAAATTTAGAAACCTAAAGTATGATCTAACATGAAAACCAAAACTCCTGCCTTAAAACTAATTACAAAAGGCCTACTTGGAAAAAGAATACAGAACAAACATGAAAAAACACACAATTGTCAATACCCTGATAAAGCCAACCCAAAAGATTGATGTATATGTCTCCATGGAAAAGGATCATATGGAAGTTGCTTCTTTCCATTTCAATCTTAATTCTCTGCTGGGAAAAAGCTCAAAATTTAAGCTTACATTCAAAGAATAACATCTATGCAGACTGACTTTGTGTTTGACTCAAAAGTTTGATTGCTCATTTCACATTTGTCATTGTTCAGCCACTTCCAAGTTGTACCAATTGTGAAAGGGATGATTTTGGGCTGGAAGTGGAGAGTACATTACTGCAGGTTAGGAAAATACCCAAAAGTTCTTTATGTCAGCGTCTGCAGGCCAAGAAATGGTTTTGCCTTTATGATAAAAATTAAGGTAAAAGAAATATATTTTTAAACCCTCAAAGTCTCAACGTTACCAAAATGCTAAATTGGCAATGACACCCCTCTTGTAGGACCGAGGGTATTTTTTCATTTTACCTGACAAGTTGTGCACATCATGCACCTCTTGGATTTCACCTCATGACCAAACCCCATTGATGAAAAATCTACATACTAGTAGAGACCCCATCTTATTCTATAAACCAAATCTTAGAAGAGGCATCCAAACAATTTGAGGAGTCGATTCTTGTGTTATCTCACTGACATGTTTTGTTGGAAATAAGTCACACTCGGACCAATGATGGACTAGCCACAAGGGGCCAGTAGCTCAGTTGGTAGAGCACTCCAACAACAAATGGAAGGTCCCAGATTCGAGTCCTAGCTGGTCCAAATGAGCAGCAACTCAACAAGTGGTATTAGAGCCATAGGCCCCATTTTCGTGTGAGTTAGGGCATTTGTTTTTTCTGGGTATTGATTTTTTTCTTATAGGAGACATGGCTGGAGATGAAGGGAAGAGTTGGCAGCAACCATCGTCCTTTAATAGACATAACTATGATGTATGGGCAAAGAAGATGAAGACTATTATGGTTGCAAATGATTTGTGAGATTTTTTGATAAATGGGTTTGTGGATGTCACTAACCCAGCTCAATGTGCAACTCTCACAAATAACCAGAAGACCCAGTTGAAGGAACAAAGAAAGAAAGATGCTAAGGAATTGAGTTTGATAGAAGCAACCTTGACAAAGGCCATTTTTCCCAGAATAGCAGCAGCTGAGTATGTAAAGGAAGTTTGGGAAATCCTCCAAACCAGTTACAAAGGGACTGATAAAGTCAGATTGGTGAAACTCTAGTTACTTCGAAGAGAGTTCAACATTATTGAAATGAAGGAAAGTGAATCTGTTTCAAACTTCCACACAAGGTTCTCGGGTTTCTTAAACCAGTTGAGAGCAAATGGAGAAATGATGGAAGAGCAGAGGATTGTTGAAAAAATCCTCAAATGTCTACCCACGAGGTATGATGCAATCGTCATTGTTATTGAAGAGGCAAAGGACCTCTCTACTTTGACAATGGATGAGTTAATGGGTTCTCTTCAAACCCATGAGCAATGCTTAAATAATTATGCTACTTCTTCCCAAGAGAAAGCTTTCAAAGATCAATCAAATGCAAGATGCAGGGGGAGAGGTAGAAACGACTCCCGACATGGTATAGGCAAATCCGAACAAGGAAATGTTGGAGGAGAAAGCTCGGGATGAGCAAGCAGCTCTCAGACCAACTCCCGAACATGCATGAAGAACAGCAGTTCGAGTGGGAGAAATGACAAGAGCAACATTGAGTGCTACTACTGTCATAAATTTGGTCATTATGCAAATGAGTGCTGGAAAAAGCACAGTATTAGTCAAAACAAAATGCAAATGTGGCTGAAAGCAATCAGTCCACAGCCTTCATCATGTGCAACATTGGTGAAGAAGGCAACCCTGAATTCTGGTATTTGGCAGTGGTTTCAGCAAACACATGAGTGCTAATGAAAGTCTATTTTCTTTCATTGATAAAAATATTAAGTCTAAAATTAGAATGGGGAACAATGGAATAATTCCAATCAAGGGAAAATGATCTATTATGATCCGCACCAAGCAAGGTGAGAAGGAGATCCAAAATGTATTTTTTGCTCCAGGGTTAAAGCATAACCTCATGAGTGTTGGACAGTTGATCCAAAATGGATACAGAGTGCTGACGGAGAAGGGCCAATGTGTCATCTATGACAAAAATAAGAGGATGAAAGTGTTTGCAGCAATTGCAATGACAAAGAATCAGATGTTTCCGTTGAAGATTGAGACGTGCTTCTCATCTCAATCTGTTGTTGCACCTCTCATGAATGGAAAATTTACAACAATACAACAATGAGCCCTCAAGAGCGCCATTGAAGACCCCTCTAAGCTATGGAATCTCAGGTATGGACATTTAGGCTATGCTAGTTTAAGTCTTTTTTTCCAAAAGTAAGATGGTTGATGGTTTGTCAAGGATAGTAGAGCCTAATGTTAGATGTGAGGCTTGCATTTTGGGCAAGCAACATAGGCAGCCCTTTCAATCAGGCAACTCTACAAGGGAAAGAGCACCATTGGAGTTGGTGCACACGGATTTGGTAAGCCCTATACAAATCACATCTATTGGTAATAGCAGTTTTTTATGACCTTTATTGATGATTTCAGCCGTAAGACATGGGTCTATTTCTTGCAGCATAAGTCTGATGCATTTGATAAGTTTTTGTTGTTTAAGGCCTAGGTTGAAAAGGAGAGTGGACATTTTATCAAAGTCCTAAGGTTAGATTTTGGAGGAGAGTATACCTCCAATCGTTTTGTTAATTTTTGCAGGCAAAATGGCATCAAGAAGGAGCTATCAGTCAGTTATACTCTGCAACAAAATGGAGTGGATGAAAGAAAGAATAGGACCATCATGGAGATGGCAAGGAGAATGATGAAAGCAAAAGGACTCCCAACTAAATATTGGGGGGAGGTTGTAGCAACAACTGTACATCTGATAAATAGAAGTCCAACAAAGGTGGTATGTGACAAAATACCACAAGAGGCATGGACAAAACGTAGATGGATGGTTGAGCACTTAAGAGTGTTCGGTTGAATAGCATATGCTCACGTGCCCAAAGAAAAGAGGCATGAATTGGATGACAAGGGTGAGAAGTGCATTTTTATAAGCTATAGTGAAGATTATAAAGCCTATAGGCTATACAACTCGGTCACCAAGAAAATTATCATTAGTAGAGATGTGGAGTTCTCAGAGGATGAGTCATGGGATGGCACGATAGATCCTGACAGCTCCCGACAGCTCCCGATTGTTCAAAGTGATGAAGAAGATGAAAATGAAGATCAACAAGATCCTGCAGCTACAAAAATGGTCGGCTCCCGACAGCTCCAGAGAGCTCCTGACAGCTCCTAACGTAGAAAGACAGCCATAGACAAAGAGCTCCTGACGGCTCATGACAACTCTATTGGAAATTTAACGCTCCTGAGCCTCCTAATCATCTATCAAAACCCTTGCAGCCCTCACCTACCCATTAGGAGCCCTTTTGTTTTGGGGATCATCCATGTAGCTCCTAACAGCTCTTGAATTAATTATGGTAGCTGATTTTGAATTTGCAATTTATGGTGGTAGGTAATTTCGAATTTTAGAGGGAATGTTTTATTTGGACAAAAGGAATGAAGGTTGTAAGTTTTGTCAGAAAGAAGAAGAAGTTTGGTGCAGCAACAGACTGTGAAAAAGAACATTTTTTGTGAGCTTCTGAAAGCTCCTAAATAGCAGTAGTTGTGTGTTGTGTTTTTTGTTTGAGCACTGATTGCTCCTGACAGTGATCTCCTGATAGCTCCTGAACATTACCAATCTGGTTGAGCAGCTTTTGATTGCTCCCAAGAAGTTGTAATCTATAGTTAGAGTTTATTTTCCGAGTTTGAAGTTTTATTATTTATGTATTGTCATTTTCATTCATTAAATAGAAATCAAACATTGCATGTCTCCTCTTGTTTCTGCATTTTGTGTGTTTGGGTATCTCCAGCTTGACTAGAAAACAAAGCAACAACTCTGTGTTTGCATTTTGTGCATTTAGTTTAAAATTTCACATGGTATCAGAGCTAGGCTCGGATCCCCAAGCACCCACAGTGTGGCTCAAGGGGGGGTGTTGGAAATAAGCCACACCCAGACCCACAATGGACTGGCCACAAGGGGCCAGTAGCTCAATTGGTGGAGCACTCCTGCAGCAAATGGAAGGTCCTAGGTTCGAGTCCTAGCTGGTCCAAATGAGTAGCATCTCAACAAGTGGTATCAAAACCAGGCTAATTATCAGCATTATCAGCATCAACTAACTCCCATGTTTTAATTTGGATGTTGTAGGATGAGCCTCTCAGTATGAAACCATAATGCAAATGATAATGGATTCACGGTCTACCAAAGTCAGAATTTCCCAATTTATGAATAGATAAATGAACCATAATACGAAGGAACAGCCCAGGGTGGGGAGCAAATCACAAGACCACAAAACCTAATCGGATTCATCTAGTGGCAAATCACAACCATTAAATATAAACTAGATCCCATGGAGGAAGTAAATTTTACATAAATCTTTGATTGAATTTTGAACCCAGATAGCCCGACTGTAATAAAATATGAAGGGAGTAAAAGCACAAATAGCCGGACTATAATAGTCTACCTACAATCCATGTAACTTTTTGAAATAAATTTTTAAACTGGGTGTGCATAAAATCAATAAAATGAAATGAATTCGCCTAAAAACATATAGAATTCTTCTACTCTACGACTTTTATCAAAGTTTTAATTGAATGTTCAATTCGGTTAGACAAACCGACTTGATTTGGTGTAGAAACTTATTACAGACTCTCAGCAATCCTTGTAGCCTTTTAATCAAATTTTCAAAGGGGTATCCCTAAAATCAACAACAAACTTGTACTTATAATCAATACTCCATTAATCAAAGATTTAGAAGTACCAATTTGGTATTTATATTGAACCTGAAACCCTACTCCATGCCCTGTCATGCCCTTGAGATTGAAGAGGCACACAAATAAAACTCTCTTACCGTCCAACTGATCATTGTTTTAAAACTCATAGCAGACTTGTTCAAGATACAACACGAGTATTGGGGTTCTCATCACTGGTATAGGTATATTCAAATCGTTTGTATTTCTTTGCATCGCTCTGACTCTTCTTGCCCTCTTTTTTCTCCTCTTTCGTAGGAGCCACGCTTAGCAGCTCTGCATAGCCAAACTTTCTGAGTTTACTCATCATGAGGACAATTCTATGTCCCCTATTACGGTTATATTTTTCTCCTTCATGTATGCCCCTATAGATTCTAACCCTACAGATTCCACCCCTAAAACATAAATTTTCATCAGATCACATAGATGAATAAACTCGGTGTCATGACTTGAAAGCGAATGAGAAGAGGTAGCATACCTTCGACAGTTGTGATCACCTTGAGGGCCCTTCTCTTGCTCTTTTCCTCCTCGATTGTGCATTTCAACACATGTTTCTGCACAAAGGCACCCTCAGCTAGCAGAGAATGACTTGCAATTATAATTAACATAAAAAAAATTATCACCTTCATTCTCTAAGAGACGATGCAATTATAATAAATAGGATAAAGAATAGAAAATTTTATCACCTTCATTCTCTAAGAGGCAATGGGAGAATTACAAGATGCCTAACCTCATGTCCCCATGCGGCTGCTTAGCTTATTTTGGCTAGCAGCCACTGCTCAACTTATTTAGGAGCTATTTGTGGAGCTGATGGCCCCATGAATGCTTATTTTTTCTGCTTATTTTTAAGCAGCCAGCTTAAATTTGTATTAATAGTATTAATAATAATTTGTACAATAAAAATTTAGGAAAACAAAAACAAAATCAAATATTAAAAAAGAGGGAAAGAAATTTGTGGAGCCACGTGGATTTTTAGAAATATGCAGTTGCTGCTTATTTCCAGCCCCCCCTCCTTTTCCACAGCTTATTTTCAATTCCTAAATAGTAGTTGCTCCATTAAAATAGGAAAAGATTCTAAATTATCCTTTCCCAAAAATAAAATTTATGCATGGGAACACCCCTGCTGCTTAAATTTAAGCAGAAAATAGAGTTAACCAGCCGCATGGGGACATGAGGTAAGCGATGAGAAATTGTTGCAGAATGGAAGCAAATCAGAATAGAATGAGATTAAAGAAATGGAAATAAGTGCCAACTTGCTTTTATAGTATTTTAGATTTAATAAAAATAAATGTAAAGTTTGTTAATAATAATATTAATATAATGTTATATTAATGTTATTTTTGATTAAAATTGTGTAAATAATATATTAATCATTATAATGTAAATTGTAAGATAATGCATGTTTATATTCTATGTTAGTGAAACAAAAAATAACTGTGTATTTATATTAATATTGATAATTATTAATTTTAATTTAATTATATTATATAAAAATTAATTATATATTTAAATTTTAAATATTGTAAAGAAATTATAAATATCAAACAAAATCAAAATGAAAGTATAATATAATTATAAGAAAAAATGATAATTATATAAATATTAAATGAAATGAAATGATTATATAATATAAATTAAATTATTTATATTAAATAAAACATAAATGAAATGAAATGATTATATAATACAATTATAAAAAATAATAAAATAATAATTATTTAAATATAAAATTTATATAATAGTTTTGTTAAATAACAATGTGTATAATATAATTTATGTGAAATAATAATTAAAAAAATCAATTGTATTATTAGGTTCAGTTCAATGAGAGAAAAGAGTTGCATAATAAGTTGGTTCATAATAATAACAATATATGAATTTAAATTTATAATTTTTATTATCACTATTATTATTTAATTTATCTCTAATCTACCTATTTTCTAGCTTAATTTACTTAATGTTGCTCCCATTATTAGATGTTTGGGAATACCTACATCAATCATTCTTTGTCTTGATCACCATTCCTCAAACTCCAATGTATTGAAGGTTAACCACTAGATTGAAGTTTTTGATTATTATTAAGATTCAATTACATAATTTTTGACTCAAACTCATTCATTCATATTTCATAAGTAATAGTTCATAGAGTTCATTTTTCATAATATGAAAAATCAACTTAAAAATCAATTGTTTTTAAGTGATGCTTGAAATATAAAAAATATCTCTAAAAATTACTTATTTCGATATTATTTAGATTGAAACCTACTCAATTACTTTCTTAGAATCAACCTACCTAACCTGGTGCATATTATGATAAAGGTGGGCAAAAAAGCAAGGACCCCGAGCATATCAAACTTCATCCTCCAGCATCTACTCTATTACTCTCCCTCGTCCTAGGCTGAATAGTCGTGAACGTTTATCACGTAGAAGTGGACCCATGATAAGACCAATGAGAACAACAGTTACGTCATCAATGACACCAACAAATCTCTTGATATCTACCTGACCCACATCAAGCTAAATTTCATCTACCATCAAAACCATTGTAAGACCATGAGCTCCTCGATCCACATCATAGATAGCTCGAATATTGTGAATAGGAACCCTAATTATGTGCCATACGTCCTCCAAGGTAATAGTCACCTCTCTTGTTGGGAACTAGAAAGATAATGTCTCAAAATTCCATCTCAACGACAATGGTGATCATAGCCAAGTGTGTATGAATCTTTGTCATGTAGAGAGTGAAATAAACCCAAAGCCTGGAAGAACTCAATATCCAGTTGTTTGAAGCTAGACATTTGCTCCAAAATCCACAGTTTGCACTCTCGGGAAGGGGATCTAGGACAACTTGTAATGCTCATGATATCAAGTTTCTAATTTTTTTGCAAAAATATAAGTCAAAAGGCCTAAATAACAAAAGCAACCCATTTTCACAAAGGTATCGCATTGTCCAAAAGTGAAAGCATCACTTTTTTACAAACGTGTCATGCTTTTGCAAAAGTGCCCCATTGGTAGAAAATATAAAGGCGTCACCTTTTCACAAAGGTGCCTCTATAAAAGCACTGACTAATCATAAAGGCATTGAGAAAATTTCAAACCCCTGCGCCTATACAGAGCTCCAAGGGTAAAAGCACAAAGATGAGTCCACAAAATGTGGAAGTTTTTTCCTTAGGCAAAAAAATGAAATCAGCTTGCCAAAAATGGGATCTCGCTTTTTAATAAATGGGATCTTGCTTTTAAAAAATGGGATCAAGTTTTGCTTCGGGATCCCAAGCCTAAATTCTAAACAGGATCCCATTTTTTAAAAAATAGGATCTTGTTTATTAATGGGTCCCGAACTGGCGGATGGGAAACGAGATCCCGATCTTTACAAAACAAGATCTCATTTTAAGGTGGTATTTATTTTTAAAAACAAACGAAACTCATTTATTCACAAAGAATAGGATCCCGATTCGGCAAGGACAACAGCGACATAAGCAACCTCCAAGTGCGCCTCCACCCCAAAAAAATTTTGTTTTCATGTTTTAAAAAAATATATATACAATAAAAGATTTTTGCATTTTTTTTTCAATTTATTTAGCACTATATGTATTTTATTTACCTGTAATAGTAGAAATTGTGATTTGTAGAAGGAGAAGAAAAAATGCAATGAAACCCTCAAGATATTGAATAGAAATGAAAAAAATCAACCTTACATTGTATCTTAAGAACAAAATTTAGCTTTTGAAACCTAAATTGTTCAATTAAACCAAAAAAAATTGCATTTAAAAACCCTAATTGCTTTTTGAAACCCTAAATTCAAATCAAACAAAAAATTGGATTTGAAAACCCTAGTTTGAAATGAAACAAAAAAAAAATTGCATTGAAAACCCTAATTGCTTCTTGAAACCCTAAATTGAATTCAAATAAAAAAATTGCTAAAACCCTAAATTGAAATCAAACAAATAATTTTGCATTTGAAAACCATGATTTCGAGCTCAAGAATTGATAATGGAAAAAATTCTTTTGCATTGCTTAAATGTTTTAAATTTCATTTGCATTGTATGGAGACAACTATGTAGGCATGCCTATGGAAGAAATTATTTGATAGATTTAGGTTGATACATAGTAAATTAGGGTCCTTGATATTGACAATGAAATAGAATTTGATAAATATTATACATTTAAATGTGTATTCATCAAGAGACAATCAATTAAACATTATGAACATAGATATAATTAGAATAGAAAACAATATGTTAAATTTACTTTCAATGTTAAATTATAATTCGAATAGAAAATAATATGTTAAACAATAGTTACAATTGATAAATTATCAATGTTTGTTTGCAAATTTAGTTAGCAAATTCCTAAATCCTTGTACAATCCATTTCCAATTGTCACTTAATTAGATAATATTTGCATTGATTTCTATTTTATGTTTTGATCTCTCTTAATCATGCCTTGTTTCCATTTCTTGTTTGCATGTGTTGTCTCTTGTCTTTCGACAATCTTAACTCTCATTCTAGTCAATTAGTTGTTAATTAGGCTTCTAGTTGAGTCTAAAATCTCAATTTGCACTAGTTACCTAGACACTAAAAGAATCTAAGTATTTTTCTTTTCTTTCTTTTAGGTTCTTTCAATTCCAAACAATCCAAAATAAAATAAGATTCAACATCAACTAATTTTAAATTTACATTTTATATCATAAAATTCATTTAAATGGGAAATATTCAACTTTATCATAGTATATTAAACTTCATAATATATATATAATATACAATCAATATTAATGAAAAACATGTTAAATAAAATAATCTTATATTCAATTTAAAAAATATCAAGTTAAAGTATACATCAAACTCAATCTTAATAATGCATAATTATGTGTTTCTATTACAGAAATAGTCAGTCTATTCATAAAATCAAAAATCTTTATAAACTAGTCAGTTTATTAACCTAAATTGTAAAATGATGTCTTAAGGGGTCCTAATATGACATTTCTTAAGGGGATCAAAGAAGTTCTCAAAATTTGGTGAAGTTTCCCAAGGCACCAAATTTAACAATAATAAGATTGTGTGAGATTATAATATGAATGAGATTTCATGAGAGGTTGGTTAGTCGAAACAAGACCTATCTCAATCAACTATTCCACAAGAAAAAAAAATTCATGCTAACTTGCAAGTCCATTATTCCAAGGGCCACCCAAACTTCACCCTAAGTTCCCTAAACCATAAACTTTGAACGCTAAAATCTAAACCCTAAAGCATTCATTTTGTCTTAGGACCTTAAAATGAAATTTGGTTGCTTTGGGCAACTCCACCAAATTTTATTCCCTTAATCCATGTCATTTTTTCCTAGGACCTTACTACATAGATCCCCTTAAGCCATCATATCACCCTAAACCATAAACCAATGTCTTAAGGGGTCCTAAGATGACATTTCTTAAGGGGATCAAAAATGTTCTCAAATTTGGTGAAGTTGCCTAAGGCAACCAAATTTAACAATAATAAGATCATGCAAGATTATAATATGAATGAGATTTCATGAGAGCTTGGTCAATCAAAACAAGAGCTCTCTCAACCAACTGTTCCATAAGAAAATGTTGTTCACTAACTTGCAAGTCCATTATTCCAAGGGCCACCTAAACTTCACCCTAAGTTCCCTAAACCCTAAACCCTGAACTCTAAAATCTAAACCCTAAAGCATTCATTTTGTCCTAGGACCTTAAAATGAAATTCGGTTGCCTTGGGCAACTCCGCCAAATTTTATTCCCTTAAGCCATGTCATTTTGTCTTGGGACCTTACTACATAGATCCCCTTAAGCCATCCTATTACCCTAAACCTTAAACTCTAAACTCTAAACCATCATTCTGACCTAGGACCTTAATGAAATTTGGTTGCCTTAGGCAACTTCACCAAATTTTATTCACTTCAGCCATTCCATTTTTCCTAAGACCTTACTACATATATCCTCTTAAGCCATCCTATTACCCTAAACCCTAAATCCTAAACTCTAAACCGTAAACCCTAAAGCATTCATAAATTGTCCTATATTAATAATTAATTATTTTTGCGTTCAAGTAACATGCCTTAGACATAAATGAGGCTTGCACATTTTATCATTTGTATTAAATTAGGCCATTTATATTGAATGGTTTAAGGGTATTTCCTAAACATGTATCTTACATTTTGAAATTACAAATCTAATATAGGTTCACTTATATCTTAGAGATCACATGGATCAATTCAATAATATATGTAATCCACCTCCATGCCCTCCATCTCCACCACCTTCACCTCCACCTCCACCCACTCCACCTCATAACCTCCCATTGACACCACTTGAAACCAATCGTGCTCGCTTGCAAGCACAAATCAATGTCGATGTTAGAACCATTCAAGATCAAATCAACTTATTCAAAATGAAGAATGTATCACACCACCTTTGAGGATGTTTGCATCTAGGATGCAAAATTTTGTTATTTTTGTTAGGGCTATGGATGGGATCTTAGATGAGCATCGACGATGGCTAAAGGAGAGGAGAACTTTCGATTCTAAAAAGGAAAACACAAAGAAATGAAGAGATGCAGTAGAGAGCTGCAACACTTTATAAATTAAGACAATGATCTTATAGTTATGAATTTGGTTTGATGGATATTTTGTGTGATGAATTTATAAATTTGGTTGGATGGATATTTTTAGTGACAAATTTATGATTTTGGTTGGATGGATATTTTTAGTAACATGAATTTATGAATTTGGTTGAATTTATGAACTTATAATGATGAATTTATAATAGTTTATGGGTAAAAGCACAAAGTTGTGTCACACTTTCAGCCAACATATCAGCACAACTGAATTTAAGTATTTCTAACTAAAAATCAATTTTGGTCAAACATATGACCTAGTAAGATTCATTCTAGCTAAGTTAGATACTTCCAAAATTTATTCAACTAAAATTGTTGGCTAAAAATATATGGAGCACCACTTTGAGTCCAATTTACCAAAAAAATATATATATTTGAAAAACTTGAAGTTTTAATAACTCCTCCTCATGTAAATAATATTTTTTTATAAATGTAAAAATACCCTTTTGTAGATCCATAAGTGTAGTTTTCAAAAATATATTTATTTTAATAGTTTAATTATTATCATTATTTTTATTTTTATTTATACTAAAAGTAGGTTATCAGCAAAAAATATTACGTTGATTGCCATGCCAAGGAAAAATACTAAAACTTATTAAAAGAAATTGAAAAAAATACGATGTACTAGATAAAAGAATCTATTTCAAGATGGTATATTTTTTTTTCCATTTTAGATAAATATTTAATATCAATGTTGACGTCTGTTGGAAACAGTTGTTTTTTATTCACGCACATTTTAATACTTATATACAAATATATATTTATCAAAATTGGAAAAAAATATATCCATGCACTAAAGTTTCAAGTTATAAATACACACAAAAAATTTGAAAGAAAAAAAATAAAATTTACTATAAAAAGTTTGGCGTCCCGTGCAACTTCATTTTTCAGCATTTTATCAGCAACTAAATTATAGTGTTAATTTATGAAAAATTAGTTTAAAATAATTTTTTAATTTCTTATAAAAAATACAAACATAGAATATACTAAAAAATGCATATTTTACTAGTTTACATCATTTAAAAATTCAAAACATATATGCTACTTTTTAGTGATTCAAGTTTAAAAATTGGATCAGCATTGGTCGTTTCCTTTATAAAGTGTGACACAGCTTTGTGTTTTTACCCATATATTTTATGACTATCTACTAGATCATGATTTCTCATGTTGGAAAAATGTAATATATATACGTGTTAGACATAAATGAGCTTTTTTGTAATGTTTCAAGTTTATTTTTTAGTACGTACTTGTATTAAAATTACATAGTTCTAGATCTTAAATTTTAAAATTTGTATGTACACATAGTTTAGTTGAATGATACATGTATGCATGCATTATGCATCATATTTTTTATTTTAAATGTATGTACATGTTAAATTTTGAAATTTGTATGCACAAGCTCAAGTTCAATCAATGTATGCATGTGTATGTATATGTATGCATATCCTATTTAAACAAATTTGCATGTATGTTTCAAATTTAACTATTTGTGTACACATAGTTTAGTTGAATGATGTATGCATGCATTATACATCGTATTTTTATTTTAACTGTATGTACATGTTATTTATTTTGAAATTTGTATGCACACACTCAAGTTCAATCAATGTATGTATGTGTATGCACATTCTATTTAAACAAATTTGCATGTACATTTCAAATTTAGCTATTTCTTGTAATTTTGTAGGTTTGTATACAAAGACGATACATGAGCCGAACATGATTTTATGGGTTATATTTGATTATTTCATAGACTACATATTTGGTTTTTCATGGACTTAATATTTTGTTTCATGGACTTTATTTCATGGGTTGTACTCTATTGGACTTTATTTCATGGGTCAAGTACTTTGTTGGACAAGTTATTTCATGGGTTGTACTCTGATGGACTTTATTTCATGCACTTAATATATTGGTTTCATGCACTTAATATATTGTAAATAATGGACTTTATTATTGTTTAATTTTAATTTACACATGTACATTTATGCATTTGTTGTGAAATTTTAATATGTAATTGATAGGACATACATGATATACAAATTCAATTCAATTATCCATATACATGATATATATGAATTAAAAATGTAGTGATCCATACATGATATACAAATTTAATTCACGATCTAATAGGATGTCTTATGGGGTCCTAATGTGATGTCGTAAGGGGTCCTAATACACAAGTTAGATCTAATAAAATAAGAAAATAAATCATAATCTACAAACAAAGAAATTTGTTTGTATACCATAAAGGATGAAATTTTAAGAAATAAAAAATACCATACAAGATTAGAGAACATAATCACTAATAAATTCTATAAACTAAACATAAATACCAATCAAAATGCAACGAGTTTTGCCAAAAAAATTGTTCTATAAGTATACACCATATTTCCTAGTTATTTTACAACATAAAATTAAAGAATTTATTTATCCAAAAATAGGCTAAAGTTTTGAAATTAAATCATATACTCCCATATTTACAAATCATGCAAAGTGCTAGAGAAAACTTAAGAACATAAAAGTCCTCTTGACCTCATATTCCACAAAAAACACTAATTTATAAGTTGTCAAAACAAATAATAGCATCCAACAAAAATACTATAGCCTTCTTCGTCTACGTCCACCCTTTCTTCTGGTATTGTTTGTTGGAATGGGAGTCAAATCCTCTGTCAAAAGAGACAACTAAGTTAATCTACAAGTTTCCATGTAATTGGCAACATCTTAAACCAAATTATTTCAAAATACAAATCAAATAATAGCAAACATCTTCACCTATGGACGTCTTAAGGGGATGAAATTCTTCAAAGTACATGTATCATATTTAATTGAAATTGATATAATTAACTTAGAATTTAGGATGACTCATCGTAACAATCACATTCTATACAATTTAAATAGTGCCAATGTTTATTTAATCCGTGTCATAATAGGATGTCTTAAGGGGTCCTAATACGACGTCTTAAGGGGATCAAAGAAGAGTATAATTAAGTATAAATATTAAGTAATATAAGCAAGTATTATATTTTAGGGTGACTCATCATAACAAATGATATAATTAAGTATATTAATTTAGGATATGTCCTAATACAATGTCTTAAGGGGGTGTCTTAAGGGATCCTAATACGATGTCTTAAGGAGATCAAAAAGGAGTATAATTAAGTATAAATATTAAGTGATATAAACAAGTATTATACTTTAGGGTGACTCATCATAAAAAATGATATAATTAAGTATAGTATTTAGGATATGTCCTAATACAACGTCTTAAAGGGATCAAAGAAGTAATATGTATGTTGTTTAGTGATTAGACAATCAAATTTAAAGTCTCAAAGTAGGGTGATTCATCATAACAAATGATATAATTAAGTATATAATATATAGGATATGTCCTAATAGGACGTCTTAAGGGGATTAAATACTTCAAAGTACATGTCTCATATTTAATCGCAATTGATATAGTTGATCTAACAATAATTGATACATGATATTTAGTGATTATACAATCAAATATAAAGTTTCAAAGTAGGAAAACATGCACATTTAACAAAGAAAATATATAGAATATTGATTTTGATACATAAAATTACATAGAGTATAATTGTGTATGTACGTGTATTTGTAATTTGTAAATAATAAAAAATTGGGTAAGTATGTATGTACATATATGTCAACTCAAAACAATGTTTACAAAATTTGGCTATGACATCTCAAGACCATCTGAAACTTGTGCTCGAAATGTAGTAGGTCTTCATGCCACCTGATATCAAAATGGTACAAGCAATATCAATGAAATCATCAAAACATGCATATTTTAATTTATATAAAATTATCTATATGTACACAACTTAAGTACCTGTATTTAAAAGTATTCCACAAATGTGTGTAGGTTGAATCTACATCCTCTCATTTTTGTTTCAAAGTATGAGATCAATGTGATGATGGCTTAAAGATACGAAAAAGGATAATAAATCAATTTTAACTATTAATGTACAAGCAATATCAATATATAATCAAAACATATATTTAAATATAATTTAACTAATCATTACCATTTTTACCAAGTATTTCATGTTGTCTAGGTTGAATCTGCATGAGCTCTCCTTTTTGTGATGATGGCTTAAGGATCTATAAAAGGACAATTTAAATAAATTTCAACTAATAACACACTTGAGAAATATCAAAACATATATGTAATCTATTTAAAAGGACACTATAAAACTAAAACTATATTTACATGTATTTACTTATTCTATTGCACCATCTGCATCCTCTCTTTTTTGCAACACATATATGATTGCTTATTCTCTTCCATAGAAATTGTCCATAGCACTTTATTTGTAGGTCTTCCATGATACCAATCTAGTTTTATATTTGTTTCCACCACCAAATGTGAATATTGTATAATCTTTTTATGTGTTTCATAATCTTCAAATGCAGGAAAACCATTCTTCCTTATCGGGTATTTTCATAGCCAAGTGCCAACAACCACCACTGCTCCTATTGGAAAACATGATAACCATCATCAAATAAGTTCTCAAAATTTTCTTAAGGGGATCAAAGACTTGTTCTAAGAATTTGCTTGAGGGGATCAAAAACTTGTTATCAAAATTTGCTTAAGGGGATCATTGTACCTGTTGGATAATGATAGCCATCATCTTCTCAAGGTGCTATTAACTTATGTTTAGTCTCCACACAACGAGCCAACCAATATTATGTTTCCCCTTCATTCCCCTCAGGTGCAACAACAACATACACATGTCCTGCAAACACAATTTGATTTAATAACTTGTGCACATGTTCATATAATTTGACCAATCTACATGCATTCATTCATGTGTATATCAATAAATAATTTAGTATGACAAAATAGTAATAAAGTGAAATAAATTGAATTAAATTACCTTCTTGTACAAAGTCTGAAACACGGTCATAGTATTTTGATGCAAACACTTGATCATTGTCTTCAATTGTTTCATATTGATTGTGTACTTGTGCAAGTGTCAACGTTCTTTGCTTCCAATCTTCAACCCATTTTGTATTTTCAAATGCTTCCCAATCTCCCGAGATACAAAACTAAAAAAAACATGCAAGCTCCCTTGTCCAGATAGTCTATGTGTTTGCATTTGAACTCTTAAATTAATGCCATTTAGTAGATCCACTAATTATCTCACAATCAATTCTAGGTGGAATGTTCTCTTCTTCAACCAACCAAAAGAATCGGTGAATAGTAGAGTACTCGCTCTAACTAGGTGTAGATAATATTGTATTGCACCAATCCACAATCCCATGTGCATCTTTAAAATTTACTGCATCCTCAAATTTCAGTTGTTCTCTACCAAGAATTATTTTAACACACACACCAGCTCCATCATGTTCTCCTTTACCATGCCCAGCTTCAAAAAAACTCCACATATGTTGCACATTAAGTTCCTTGTGAACCCCACTTAACCAATAGAACATTCGAGCATTCTTGAATTGCCCTATACAATTATCTAACAATATGAGGTGTTATGTCATCTAGATTCCTCTTTCTCTTAAATTCCTATAAAATATATTGAATCAGTATTGAACAAACTCTAACGAGTGTAACCGATTGTCACTCAAATAGAAATGAATCCCTCAAAAAATTTCTATCATCCTTTGTATTATCATCTGCATGTATATAAATAATATGAACAAACATAGCTACTTGCACTGAATTATAATACTGTGATTGAATTTCCTCAGATTGCGGAGCTAGAGTATAGTTTTTCACAAAAACAACCACTGATAGTATACTACCAACTGAAAATGTGTTTCTACATGCACGAAATTGGTCATCAATCCATCGAGCATGTTGAGAGTGCATAACATATTTTGGTACAATCTTATTCTTAAATTCTAATATGAATGCATGTACACTAACTTTTTTTGTAACTAAATCACAACGCTTTCCAATTTTTCCTAGAGAATAGTTAACATTCTTAGATCTTTTAACATCCACTAATTGTTTTCCAAAATCATTATCAACACTTTCATGCATGCAAACTCTTAAGAATGAAATATTTCCACAACTAGTGCATTGTCCAAAAATAAAAGAACTTAAATAAAATAATTTTCCATTAGATCTTTCACAAAACAAACTTGATATAAACTCCCTTATTGTTTCAAGTGGCATATTAATACCACATTCCTGCATAATCATGTTAGTATGCAACTTAGTAAAACGTATATATCAGAAAACATCATAAAAATAACGAAATTGAACATGTGTTTTACAACAACAAGATACTTGTTGCTTATTAATTTTTACATACCAAGGTTTACATTTTTCAAAAGACCTTTGACTTATTTTAATATTACCAAGTAACACTAAATCACCATAAAAATTTCTATAAAATTCAGTTTGTGTTCTATCTAATAGATGTTTTGGATGAGGATCGTGAACTTTGGAGCCCACCCTTAATTCTAAAACATCTCTAGCATTAGATGATACCCTAGTATTATCATGCCAATATTTTTCAATCAAAGATTTAATTTCAATATTCACTTTCATATCAGACCTCGGGAGTCGACCACTAAAACTCCAACATTGGTTGATAGGATCATTTTCTATACTTTATCTTCTTTTTGCCACTCTTAGCAATGTTTTAGGATGTATTTTTACAACTTCACTAATATTGCTTACCATTCTTTTATTCAAAGTTGTTGTATTAACTATAGCAGTTGGTATAACTCTTCTTGTTGCATTCTTATCTTTAGATCTACTATTTTTTCCAATAGACTATATGGTACTAGCAATAGTAGACATAGCATGTTTTACTCATTGATCTTTTCTTCTTTGTTTAACAAAAATGCCTAACTTTTTCATTACTTTTCTCATTTTTCGCATTCTCATTAATTGCATCATTAGTTGAAATTGAACTCAAAGATTTTTATGATAAAAAATTGATTGTATAATCTACTAGCATGTGTTCTTATTTGTCTCCAAAAAATCTTACTAGGAAGATTATCCAAAACATCACTTTCAATTTAAAAATATATATATTCATTTTCAACATCACTTCCACCAAATTCATTTTCATTTTCAACTTCAAAACTATTTTCATTTTCATTTTCATCTTCATTTTCATTTTCATTTTCATTTTCATTCTCATCTTGATTTTCATCTTCTTCTTCATCTTCATCTTCATTTTCTTTTTTATCTTCATCTTTATTTTCATTTTCAATTAAAGGATTTTCATTTTCAATTTCAATAACAAAACAGTTTTCATTAAAATTAAAATTAAAATTATTTTCATTTTCATTTTCAACAACAAAACGGTTTTCATTTACATTTTCAATAAAAGTATTTTCATTTTCATTTTCAACAACAATTTGACTCAAATCTTGAACTCTGCGAATATTATCAATGTCAACATTGTGTTATCCAATATTTTTAAAATCTCTAATAAACACCATTTCCGTGAGGTTCAAAGGTGGATTTGAAGACGTACCTAGACTTGTGCCTATTGAAAAATTCTCCATAGCATTGGAAGGGATATTTGAAGACATAACAGGAGTAGTTTGTATATTTGTATTAGTTTCCACATTCACCTCTTGCAAGTTTGCATCGTCTACATCCATGGTCTCCTCAATGTTTTTATCTTCAATAGTTGTGGAATTGGATGCTTCAGCATCATTCATTGATCGAATTCTCATTCTTCTTTCTCTTTATCTTTGTTTCTCTTTCTCTCTCTTTGCTTGAATTTCTTCAAGGTTCAATACCTTCCTATCTTTCCTCTTATTTCGACATTGTGATCCCATGATTGAGAATTTTTTAAGTATACACAAATGAATGTCAAAAACTTGAGAGTCTTCCTTGTTTGTTCCTCTTTCAAACAAGTAGTAATCATTCACAAAATTCCTCTTCCTCCTTCAAACAAGTAGCAATTAAACAAATTTCCTCTTCCTCCTTCAAACAAGTAGCAATTGAACAAAAATCCTCTTCCTTCTTCATACAAGTATCAATTAAACAAAATTCATCTTCCTCCTTCAAACAAGTAGCAATTGCATAAAATTTCTCTTCCTTCTTCAAACAAGTAGCTCAATTAAACAAAATTTATCATCCTCCTTTGAAAACAAATAGGAATTCAACAAAATTTATCTTCCTCCTTAAAACAAATAGTAAATAAATAAAATTCCTCTTCCTCCTTTGAAAAAAAATAACAATTCAACAAAATTTCTCTTCCTCCTTCAAACAAGTAGCAATTAAATAAAATTCATCTTCCTCCTTTGAAAACAAGTAGCAATTAAACAAAATTCCTTTGTAACAGCGTCCCAATGATGCCTCCTTTCAAAATTGAAAAAATTCCAACTTGAAGAGCTTCAACAAGACAAAAGGTGATAGAAAATAGGGAATATGTCGCAGTCAGCTGTACAAAATAACTCTCAGACCCAAGATGCCCTTTTTGACAGTAAAATTAAAAAAAAGGTCAAAAATAACTCGAGATCCTGAGTAAAACAAATTGGGATCTTGTTTATTAAACAGGATCCACTAGTAAATGAGATCCTATTAAATAAATGGGATCTTGTTCCATTTTCAACAGGTAAATGGGAAATGGGATCTTGTTTATAAATAAGCCTACATTTCAAATTTGATAAAATGGGATCTCGTTTAGTAAACGAGATCCCGTTTTTTCAAATTTTAAATGTAGGTCAATTTTTTTCTTTGTTGATAGGTTCAAGAAAAGGTTTGGGGATCTAAACCTAGGCCCTAGACCTGGTTTGACCTACAATTTGAAGGTCCTAGCAATGTCACAAAAAAATAGTGACTTTGAGCATACATTTGAAGACTTTTTTTGAAGAATTTTTTGACGAAATTAAAACCCATTATAGATTAGACAATGTAGATTCCAAATATGTAAATTTTTTTACAACTGGATTAATTTTTTTATTTTTCATTTAATTTATGATTAAACAGGTCCATAAACTTGAATTATCAAGGTTTTTTAGTATTTTAATAATTTTTTATCAACATAACTTTTTCACGAATGGATTACATGAATGTGTACCTCAAACAATTCATTTAATTTTACTTTTTTTAAATAAAAAATCATAATTTTAGGTCATATTATGTGTGATGTACATGGCAATTGTTTTAAACACCAAATATGGCCAGTAAAAAATTAACAAAAAAAATATTCAATAAAAAATTACAAAACATATGAAAAGCATGCTTTAGCGAGTTACAAATATTTTCACAAAAGGATTTAGAAAAATATGATTATTTAGGTCAAAATATGGATGATGTACACGTGCATGGTATAGTAAAAAAAATGACTTTTAAACAGTGGTTTTTAGAAATGCCTATTGAAAATCAAATTGTATCGTTTGGGTATTGAAATAAATTACATATTTGGAAACTAGACTTTGAGTACTACATTTTATGATTAATGACTTTTTCCAAGATTTCATCTCTCAGTGCTTCAAGTTTTAAGGTCAAATGTGTTGAATTCTAAAAATCAAGGAAAACACTTCCACTAAATGGCCAAAAAGTGGACTCAAATTTCTTGTCAGCACCCCAGTGCATTTGTACAAAGGTGTCGCACCAGGGAATAGTGCCTCTCAACGACAACAAACTATTCCCCAAAAACCAATGCCTAATGTCATATTTGTGCCTCGAGAGGCACCTCGTCCTCCCACTCAATCCAATCAACTGAGTCAAGGAAATGCCAAATGAAACTTCACTCCCTTACGAGAGCCACTAGAGGTGGTCTTTAAGAGGTTAGTCCAAGCTAATGCAATCATTTATCCAATAACCAAGCCTTTTGATGAGTCAAAACTGAAGCTGAATTAGTATAGGGAAAACGAGTATTGTGATGTTCATAAGATTAAAGGTCATTCCACCAACAAGTTTCAGAATCTTAAGAGCTACATCCAAAATCTTATTGATCGAGGTGATATTGTAGTTGAGGGAAATCATTCCACATCATCTAATGCTCATATGCAAATATTCTAAAATTCTTTCCCTAAGCATAATCAAGGTTCTAGATCTTCCAACAAAAACACTGGAATAACAACAATCAAAACAACCACACAAATAATATTAGTTATAACAAGGTCCCTTTTAATTATGATAATATAGTTGGTTGTATCACCCAAGTTGATTCACATGTTTCCATGATTGTGTAAAGGGTAAGGACCCTCAATGTGTTGTCACCACACGTCAAACCTGCATATCAGTCCCAGGACCCTCTACATCATCCCAACCAACTCCTGTAAATTTGCAATATAATGTCCTTGATCACTTAGGCAAGACTCTTTCCCAAATATCTATCCTAGATTTGTTGAACTATTCCCCTACACATCAGGAGATCCTCACTAAGGCTTTGTAGGACACTCATGTACCCAATGACATAGATCCTACCCAATTCTAAGCTCTTGTAGGACACCTATCATCTAATTATTTGGGATTTAGTCAAAATAATATGCCTCATATTGATCCCACACATAATCATGCCCTCCATAGAGAATCCCTCATTACTAAGTATAAAGTTAAATGAGTCTTGGTAGATAATAGGACTTCCCTCAATCTATGCACATTAAAGTTCATAAAATAGGTGGGGTATACTCATGCTAACTTAGACAATCAAATAATCACCATCAAAGCCTCTGACAATGCAAAATGAGATTCAAAGGGCACTATTTGTCTTCATATTCAGGTCGGCCCAGCAATGCAATATACATGTCATGTCATTGATTTTTACCTCTTATACAACCTCCTTCTTGGTTGGCCATGCAAATTGTTCCATCCACATACCACCAATGCCTGAAATTCCTACATAATGGAATTGAGGTTACCATTCTCGTCAATCAACACCCTTTTGAGTAGTGTCGTGCTCTTGAGGCCTCCTTCCCACATTCCCTCTATTATCCTAGAATTGAAGTGGGAACCTCTCATACCACTCCATCATCATCTTATGTTGATCCCAATACTTCATCCACTCCATCTCTCGCTTCATATTCCACCATCACCAAGGTCCAGATCATTGATAACGGTTGTGGAGAATATAAAATGTGCACCACACTTAATGTGGGCACAATGCCCTCTTCTCCACGAACTTATGGCCAACCCTCTGAATCTCCACAAAAAGGGGAACCAATCACAAATACGTTGAGCTCTAAGAACATGGGTTTTACTACATTTTAGTCCATGGTAACCTTACAAGATCAACTTGATGATGGCATCAGTCAATGGGTATACAGAGAAGAATTTGATCCTTCACCTTCTCTCCTCGAGTATTTCCTAGAGGTTTATCAGTAGGCTTCTAAGTTGGCACATAAATTTAATTATTAGGGAGTAGGATTAGGTGTAGATGAACAAGGAATGTGCAAGCCAATTGATACACTAAAGCACCCAAAAACACCAAGGTCTTGGCTATGATAAGAAGTAGAAAAAATATGTTGTGTCATCTAGTACATCAAATAACGTTAATGTGGAAATCGATATCATTGATGACATCCCTGAAGAGGAAACTATCATAATTTCTTACAATGATTTGGAAGTCTCCTCTTTATTTGAATTCACTTCCATCTTCACCATAAGCCTTTCCCTGTGACATCCTGGCCTGATATATTGGGACCTACGAGGAAGTGCACTTGTTGATATTTTCCCTTTTGAAGAGACATATGTACACTTCATGGGATTAGAAGAAGAATATGGTGTTTACTTTGGGGAAGATGAGCATCCTAATCGACAAAGTAAAAAGCAACGAAATAAAAAGGGTCTCCTAGTAAAAACCTCTCTGAGGCACTTTTAGATCCATCAAAAGTAAAACAAAGGGTGTATCCTCTGATGAAAACCTCCCCAAGGAATTAGAGTATGGGTATTTCCATCTTCCCCTCATAGGTACTCACTTCTCATAAAGGTCTTCCATCCTAATCGAGGAAACGAGAGAGATAAATTTTGGAATAGAAGCATAATCAAAAATCACGTATGTGACCAAGTCTTTGAATGAAGAAGAGTATTATGTAACTTCCAATCTGCTTCAGGAAGGAATCATTAATTTTGTGTGGTCTTATTTTGATATGCCTGGATTGGATCCAACACTAGTGGTGCATCACCTCGATGTACGTCCTAATGTTAAACCAGTCAAACAAAAGTTCCACGAGATGCATCCACAAGTTGTTGTCATTGTCAAAGTTGAGTTGGAAAAATTATTGGCAACAAGATTTATCATACAAATTGATTATTTCGATTGGATTTCCAACATTGTCCCTATAGTAAATCCCACTGGGGGCATCCGCATTTGTACATATTTCAGAGACCTTAATAAAGTTTATCCCATAGATGACTTCTTGTTACCAAACATTGACATGCTTGTTGATTTGATAGTGGTACATGCTATGTTATCCCTCATGGATGAATTTTTTGGATACAATCAAATCAAAATTATACCCGAGGATCAATACAAAACAACTTTTACTACTCCTTGGGGTGCCTTTTGCTACAATTTCATTCCCTTTGGTTTGAAAAATATGGGGGCAATCTATCAGTGTGTCATGACAGTCATCTTCCATGATCAAATTCACATCGTAATGGAAGATTATGTTGATGACTTATTGAGGAAATCCAAGACTAAAGAAGAGCATGTGAAGCTCCTAAAAAAAAATTGACAGGTTAGAGCGATACAAGTTAAGGCTAAATCCTAATAAATATGTCTTTGGGGTCAATTCAGGAAAATTGTTGGTCTTCACTATGTCTAGAAGGGGTATATAAGTTGATCCAGCTAAGGTGAAAGCTATTATGCAAATTCCCCCTTCGAGAAACTTGAAACAGTTGAGGAGTTTGCAATCCAATTTGCAATCGATTCATTGTTTCATAGCTCAACTTGTGGATAAATGTCTGCCCTTTGCTAACCTTTTGTGTAAGGTATTGTCTTCAAATGGAATCCAAAATGCCAATAGGGCTTTGATATAAGTAAGGAGTGTCTTTCTAATCCTCCCATTTTGATGCCTCCTATACTAGGAAAACTGCTCTTGCTCTACATTTTCGCTACTTCAGTTGCATTGGGGGCACTTTTAGCATAGCATGATGATAATGGGAAAGAAAGGGCTATTTAATACATCAGTCACACATTAGTTGGGTATAAACTCAACTATACCCCTATGGGAAAATCTTGTCTTGTACTTGTCTTTAGATCTCAAAAGCTTTGCCACTACATGCTTAGTCATTCAATCAAGTTGATCTTCAAGGTTGATCCATTCAAGTATATGTTATCTAGAACATCATTGACAGGTCGCATTGCTAAATGGGTTATGTTAAGTTAATTTGACATTGAGTACGTAGACCACAAAGCAATCAAAGGACAAGTTAGTGTGGATCAATTAATTGATGCCCCTTTATTGGATGCATATCCTTTAGTGGATGAGTTTCCAGATGAATTAGCATTTATCATTTCAGAAGTAGACACATGGACACTCTACTTCATGGGTCTTACACACAGAATAGAGTTGGTGTTGGCATCCTTTTTGTCACTCCTCAGGTTGACTATATCCCTAAGTCATTCAAGTTATATTTCCCATGCATAAATAATATTGTTGAATACAAAGCTTTAATCACTGGTCTTTGAATTGTAGCTCAATGGAACATCACTTATCTCCATGTTAATGGAGACTCACAACTTATAATCAAACAAGTCTGTGATGAGTTCCAAACAAAGGATGGTAAGCTTCTTCCATATAAACGCATGGTGGATGACTTCAAGAATTATTTGTCACGTTTAGCTTGAACAAGTTCCCAAACTACAAAAAAGGTCATTGATGCTATGGCTACCATAGGTTCTCTTATAGATATGCCTCGAGATCATACAGATTATGAATTTTTGGTCAAGAAACTATTAATCCCATCATACAACATTCTTGATATTGAAATGGCATGTGAAATCGTAGGTACCCAATCCCCATGGTACCATGACATCTATACCCATCTTCATGATAATATCCTCCCACATGATCTAACCCAAAATCAACATAAATCCTTCATACATCGTGCATCCTGCTACACCATTCTAGGAGACACCCTTTATCATAGAGGGTATGATGGAGCCCTTCTCTGATGTCTCAATGAATCGAAATCCAAGGTAGCATTAGGCAAAGCACATAGTGTCATTTGTGGGGCACACACTAATGGAATATCCTTAGCAAAGAAGATTCTTCAAACTAGATATTATTGGCTGACTATGGAGCATGATGCTTGTGAATTTGTTAAGAGGTGTGTACCATTTCGACAACATGTGGATTTAATTCATGCTCATGTACAAGACTTGCAACCAATCACAACATTGTGGCCTTTCTCGCAATGGGGTTTAGACTTAATTGACAAGATATACCATCCATCCTCAAATGGTCATACATTCATCATCACCGCTATCGAATATTTTACTAAATGGGTGGAAGAAATTCCACTCTCCCTCATCACTAGAATCCAAATATCCAAATTTATCCTCAACCATATTCTCTATAGATACGGTATTTAATCCACAATCATCACCAACAATGGTATTGGTAGACCATTCAAAAACCAGCATGTATGGTAACTATGTGAGACTTTTCATATCCAACATCAATGGTCCATGCCCTATTACCCTCAAGGTAATTTCCAAGCTAAATCAACCAACAAAACATAAGTCAAAATCCTAAAGAAAGTTGTCAACAATACTAGTTGAGATTAGCACCTTCATCTCAATCCTTCCCTTTCGGCCTACTACACATCCATTCATACCCTCACGCGGGCTACACCATACTCGCTTGTATATAGCATCAATGCAATATTTCAAATTGAATTCAAACTCCCATCGCTTTGTATTTCTTTGAAGAACCTGATCAATGATGAGGAGTATCAAGTTGCACATCTGAGTCAGTTAGAGCTTCTTGACAAGAAGCATTTTAACACTTATAATCACCTGCAAGCCTATTACTATCATCTTAAAAGAAGTTATAATAAGAAGGGTTGACCCCATTAGTTCCAAATTGGTGACCTTGTACTCAAATAAAATCAACATACCCAACAAGATAGAGAAAAGAAAGGAAAGTTCAAAGCTAATTGGTAGGGTCCCTATGTCATCACGGCCAAATGTGGTTTTGGAGCATATCAACTTGCCATACCTGAGGGGGATCCCTTGGAAGAACCCATCAATATTGTGCACCTAAAGCGGTTTTATACCTAAGTCAGTTGGGTTACCCCACCTAGAAAATACCAAAAATATAAAAAATACAAAAATACAAAAATGTCAAAATAAAAAACAAAAAAAAGATTGTCAATCGTAAAGAGAAATAAATTGTCCTATGGTGAAAACCACCTTTGGTGGCACCTTGGATAAGTACGCTTGGTGAAAAATTGGAAATAGGCACCATTAGTAAAGGGATTAATCATTATCTACCTTGCCTCTCGTTTCTCTATATGCTAATGTATCCATCCTATCCATCTTGCATGTCTTATCCTCATATCTTGTCATGTCCATCCTCCATCAAAGTCCTATTATCTATCGCATGGTATATTTTTATTGAGCATTAGATGATTTAGATTCACTATCCCTAGTCCTGAGCTTCTCCCACTTGTTGACAGTGAGCTTCTATAAGTCTTACTCAGTATCCTAATCTCATGTTCTTATACAAATTGGGCTTTGGTTGATTCTCATCGCTTGTATATAGCGTCTTGTTGGTTGGTCTCGCATCTCCATCTAGGAATCATCATTGTATCATTTATCATTAGGTCCCACATCATCCTTTGTCCATCATCTGTGTCTTTTTATCAAACTACATTGCCTCTGTGATTTCACATAGGCAAGGCCATCTTTGATGAGCCCCCAAGGCTTTGGTATGTCCATTTGTGTTTGTCTTGGTCCTCTTTTCATCCATCGTCTATCGCATGTTTTTGGTCTTTTATCGAACTATGTTGCCTCTACGCTTTCACGTAGGCAAGGCCATCTTTGATGAGCCCTCGAGGCTTTGGTCTATCCATTTATGTCTATCTTGGACATCTTTTCTTCCATCATCTATCGCATGTCATTGGTCTTTTATTGAACTATGACAAATCTATACTTTCACGTAGGCAAGGCCATCTCGAATGAGCCCCCGAGGCTTTAGATTTTCTTTTTGGGGTTTGTCCTCATCCTCGTCGTGTCACCAAGAGTGTCCCCGTCCTACTAGAAATAACAACAAAATCCATTAGCCCCTAGAGGTCCCAATCTATTTCAACTATCCCTCGTTGTGTTGGTCTTATGACCTACCCCAACCATCCCTGGTCTTAGCAGGATAAATTGTTTCTCACATCAATCCCATCCAACTATCATCCTCATGGAAAAGAATATTTGAAAATTATTGTGATTTCTTAGTGCTTTTGCATTTTCTTTATCTTTCAAGCTTCCTACTATACCTACTCAAGGTCGCCACGATACATCATATCATGGTGCGCTTTGAATGGTAAAAATATGGGCATATCTTGGTTTTATGTGTGATCATGTTTTTTTGGTTGTCCTATATGGTACCACCAGGATCCACAGGGTCTTGTGTTACATTAGGGCATCCTTTGTGCTTGTGGCTTTCCAACATCGATCCTACCAAAGCCCCTATGACTTTGGTGTTGGAGTAACCTTCTTGTTTGTTTTGTCAGTCTATGTGTGGGGTACTAATTTGCCTTGGTCCTTTATACCCTAGCGTGTGGTATCCTATGTTATATTAAAATCTAGTGCTCTTTATATGACAACATAGTGTTAGATTGCATGATTCACATCATAATCCCTCTTGATTTTCCATCCTATTGCATCTCCCCAGTCCATTCACCTAGCCTATGATCATTGATTTTGGTTGTGCAAATGATGTTTCCCCCCATCTATTATGCCCATCAGGTCGCTTCAATTTTTGACAGGTTTACTACACCCGCCATTCATTGTTATGTTAAATTATCCATTTCATTATCATGTTGCATTATCCATTTCATTTTGAATATGTATAATCATTCAAGTTGTTTAGAATAATATAGATTTGTTATTCTGGGCATCTTAATCCATTTCATTTTGCATTTTCATAATCATTTAAGTTGTTTAGAATAATATAGACTTTTTATTCTAAGCATCTTAATCCATTTCATTTTGCATTTTCATAATCATTTAAGTTGTTTAGAATAATATATATTTGTTATTCTAAGCATCTTAATCCATTTCATTTTGCATTTTCATTATCATTTAAATTGTTTAGAATAATATAGATTTGTTATTCTAAGCATCTTAATCCATTTCCTTTTGCATTTTCATCATCATTTTAGTTGTTTAGAATAATATATGTTTGTTATTCTAAGCATCTTCATCATTTCACATTAGCATTGCATTAGGTTCATTCACTGCATCAGGAACATTATAAAATTCATATTTACATCATCATGCATTCATTGCATACTATAATCAAGACATCCATGTAGTACAATAACATCACATCACATATCGTAATCATAAACATGATCCATTGCATCTTTCATAACAAAGTGTTAGTATCACATCAATGTCATACTCATCAACATAATGCATCACATCCTACATCACAAATAGTTAGTCCCACATACCACGATCATCAAATGTATACATATATATCACATCGCATATCATAATCATAATCATAACCATCCATCATACACACATCCATCATAAACATAGACAACATCACATGCACACCATATGATACGCCACCATAATCATCCATGTCATAAATATTATATCAATAATGTCCATAATGTCCCCAATGTCCATCAAATAATACAAATGTCCATGTACAGAAAAATCAATATGTACAACAGTGTGAATATGAATGGCACAATATGAGTCCTAAATCAGATATTCTAGATCACTATAGCCTTTGCAAAAACTTTGTATAGGAACTCTACATATATACACCACCGCCTATATGCCTGACAAAACTGGGCCCCTTTGTCCACCCTCTCCCTTTGTCTAACCACTATTGGTTGTGTCTGAGTGTTGTAGTGACTTGAGAACTGGCCCCTTTCCTTTGTACCTCCACGGTGGCCCCATTTTCCCACTAGATGCTCCTGAATCCCATGAGTATCCTAGTCTCCACCATAATCGGGAAGGCCATCTGCTCTTGCTCATCACTTGGGAGTATGATGGTCCTCGTCATGTTGCATCTGGTACCACAACATAATACAAGTCCCTATAATATCCTGCCTCCCCTAAGACGTGAGGTATATCCTCCATGTTGACCCTTGATTCCCTCACCTAATCTCTCTCTTGTACCTATCACTCTCACCCTGCAGCCTACCTCTCTCCTGCTCCCAAACGTCCTGTGCTAGTTACATACTAGCCAGCTCTCTCTTTGCTCGCTTTGTCATTCATGTGCATCATCACACTCTCCCACTAGGGTTTGGATGATCACCAAGGCCTTGTCCACCAACCCCTGTAGGGTGTCTCGCTATTATGTCATATCATCCAATAATCCCTACAACCTCTCCCCCTCTCCCTGCAGCTTGTCCTAATTTGTCATCCTAGCCCCATCCACCTGCATCTGCCCCCTTGCAATCTATCTACCTCACTCTAGAAGTCGTCTATCTTTGTTGTCCTAGCTTGTAGGTCCTCCATCTATTGTAGTCTCCTCTCAAGCATAGCAATGCAATCTTATGCCCCTGCCAATTTGGCCACCATGTCATCCTCTAGTGGTGGCTCATACACCACTAAGGCTCTCTCCCGACACCTCTTCCTCTCCCTCCTCCTCTAGTGCATCCACCTCCTCAACCTCCTCCTGAATCACCTGCCCCCCTTGTCATAGGATCCTCCTCTGCACTCTCCTAACCAGCACCTCCTCCTCGACCTCCTCCCCACTGACTGCCTCCTCCTCTCCCTCTCTCTCCGCCTCAGGCACCTGTACTGGTGATTGCACCCTCCTATGCTCCGACGTCACCCTTTCTAACCTCCTCTCCCACCACCATGCCCCATGCCTCTTTGTCACCCCTGGGTCATCTAACCCACCTCTCCATGGCCATCCCACCTCTACCAACTATTCCCAACTATCGCTCTAGTTGCTCATACCCTTCATCCCCATAGCCCACTCTCCTAGCTCATCTGACGATACCTCTCCTTGGGCTCGAGGCTATCTTACTGTACGTTGAGCTCTCACGCGACCCTATCTAGCCGATACATCTCAATAATATATGGATCTCATCCAATCAAATAGCATCGAGAGAACATTAACCCTTTGTATAATCTATCATCTACCCTCCAAGAACGGAAGTCAAATGCCAGATACAGCCACCACACAATCTCATCGTTCATGAGGTCATCCATCGCTCTCTGCCAAAATGAAATGCTTTGCACCTCTGCATAGTGTCACATGCCCTGATACTCGAACACAATGGGAAGATATGCCTCCCTCTCTTGAGCCCCCACCACATCCAATCAAGTAATCTGGATGTGTTGTCATTCCCACACCTGCAGTAGTGTCACATGAGTGAAACTCCCTCCTTGTTTGTAGCAGACGCAATGCATGTCTCTGTACAGCTGAGCCAAGATGTGGGCTTCCCATGCGTAAACACCCCTCCTCTCCATGATGCTTTGTACAACCTCAATCAGCTTGAGGCTAAAATATCAACCACTCATGTCCGGGAGGAGGATCACACTAATCAATCCGCACAAATAAAGTGGCAGTGTTGGTGTTGTCCCTATACAACCATCTAAGTCCACTTGCATCCCCCTATAGGGAAGATTTGTAGTCTCGAACACTGCCCATAGGCTCTACTCCAAGGGTTGATGTGTCACCCCATCCACAATTGGTAATCGTAGTATGCACCATACGTCCTCCAACATCACCGTCATCTCCCCTATCGGGAGGAGGAAAGTACAGGTCTCTAAGCTCCATCACTTGATCAATGTCGTCAACATCGGTCGATGCGCTCTAATCGCTAGGAATAGAGGCATATGGAGCAATCCAACAATATCCAATGCCATTCAATCGTCATCTCTAAAGTCCTATGAGCATGCTAGGGTTGTCGATCTCCTCTCCCTTGTCCACACACTATTAATATATTGCATTCATTCCATCCACATGTCAACCTTCTTCTATACTTAAATCACCTTTTTTGCCTTAAACTTTTCTTTTCATTTGCCCCTTCCACGCATTCACCCCTGTGTGAAGTGTGTTTGCCCATCCCCTTCCACGTGTTTTCCCCTATGTGACACGCATTTTCCCTTCCCTCCTTAGTGGACATGCATTCGCCCCTATTGAAAGCATATTTGCCTATCTGCCATTGCCCTAGCGTGTTCGCCCTTGCAAACACACAATCACCCCTATAAAGGTGTGCATTCACCTTTCTGAACTAGTCCTCTTGTGTGAACATGTTTCAGCCCCCCACCTCACGTGATTGCCCATCCCCTCACGCATTCACCTCTGACGGCGAACGCATTCACCCTTCTAGAGAAATTTTGCTTGGGAAAAACCGCTTCGGTATCCCCATCGCAGGTTCACCCCTTGCCTTGTGTGTTCACCCCTATGGGGCAGAATGCATTTGCATTTATGGGATAGGTGTATCCGCTTCCAACCCCCCTTCACGTGTTCGCCCATGAGGACACACATTCGCCCATTACCATCCACGCAATCGCCTATTCTCCACATAAGCAAATGTGTTACCTTGGTTGGGCGGATCTGACTCTATAGAGGCGAATCCAGTTTAGCCTTGATTCCCCCATACGAAAAATGCATAAAACATGCCAAATTAAGAAGGTAAGCACAGTTTTCAAGGTGTACCTAAGTCGAACGCTCGTCGTCCCGGTAGTAGTCTTGTACCACATCCAAACGATGCGGGATGTCTCCACTGCATGTCATGTCACTCTCGGATCACTTAATCACACATGTGCACAAAAGTCCAAATGAATAGTAATTTTGCCAAATTACTATTTATAGTTACCTTTTTAACCATCCCCTTGCCCTTTTTACCCTAATTTCTTCTTTCGGTCGCCATTTGCACCCCATTTGCATGTTTTCCTCTGTTCAAAAGCCATTTTCTTTTGCCGTGATCCTCATAGTTCCCTTTTTTCACCTAATAATCATAATAATACAAACTATGTCTATGAAAATAAAAACCAACATCGATTGTACTCATGCAATAATATCCAAAAATAAGAAAACATGAAACCATCACTCAAGAGTCATATAGTATCAAAATAGCGAAGTCAAAAAGATCATTGAAAGAGGAGCCTCACATTTTCAAATCTTTTATAGCATACAACCTCTACACCAATAGATCTACCGCTCCATCCTAACTTTGGTGCAATCTAATGATCTTCTCCTAAAAGAAGAATTAATTTTCTTCAACTATTAACTTGTGCTTCTCTCTTCCTCTTTTTGTCATATCTTCTTCTAGCTTTGGTAACTATAGTTTTTTTGGCTATGTTCTTTGATATATAATCTCTCTTTCAATAGAGTGCATTCACAAATTGAGTTGTCAAAAATCAAAGCTCTAATAGCACTAAAATGAACCATAGCTAAAATATTTGTATAAATTACTCATATAAAAAGATGTAAGAAAATAAACCAAAACAATCATATAAAGTACTTCGATTTGAAATATCCACATAAATAAATAAATTTGCACATATAAAACAGCTAGAACAAAGTGTTTCATTCACACATTTCATTAAAAAAATTACATAGATAAGTTATAAATATTTGTTAATAATCAAAACTACATTGATTACAAATATTTCTTTTACATGACCAAACTACTAAAATATCCAATTGTTGCAATATTCATGCAACCTCCATATGAAATTGTCCTCTAAAAACCAAACGGTTTTGGTCTTCTAATCTCTAAATCCTTATCTTTAGATCTAATAATTGAACACAAGTGATCGAGCTAGAGTTTGGGCATGTTGGTGATAATGAAAAATTCCCCAAATAAAAGAAATTAACCCACCTTGTATAGAAGTTAGAAGCCTATTGTTGGCCCATACAAGCTAAGAGTTGTTCGAGTTTCCCATCAGTTTATATTCAAATTTAGGCATATTAATGGCATCCCTGGTCGGCCTTGATGATCCATAAATTATTTTATTTGAATGGTGAGATTTTATTAAAAAATGTAAGCTAGAAGGTGGGGATTAGAGGAAACGCTTATTAGCAGAATGAGCATACAACACTCTAAAGGCCCAACATCGAGAGTTCAACATGCCAAAATGCAATACAATAAGGGTTCAAGGATTTTCATGCTAATACAAAAAAATGCAACAAAGATATGGGGATTCAAGTATCAATATACCCTAGTTGTCATCAAAAACCCAAAGGTCCAAAGAAAAATATGTGAACCAAGAAGTGGGGCTCGAAGAATGTGTGAACTTGAAGGCCCGCCAAAAAGAATAATGTGAGGAGCAAGGACAGGGAACAATAAAGGGAAACCTAGCCAAAGGCTAGAAAGTGGGTTAGATGCCATCATCATTAGGATAACGAGCATTGCACTGGTCTTAAATTCTATATCCATTTACAAAGTTTTTCAACAAATCAGTTTAGCAGCTTACAAGCTAGAACTCACACCTTCCTCTCATATTCACCATGTCTTCATGGCTCTTGTTTGAAATTATTGGCCAACATGTTACCACTCAAATCATTCTTCCCAAGCTTGAAGCCAATGATCCATCATTTTGTAGTCAAAAGCAGTCTTGTATAATGATCATGCCAAAGCTTTCAAGGGATGTTAGGACCCCTTAGTCCTAACTCTTTCCTTATTGTAATAAAAGTGTTGGCCACATGTGTTTTGTAAGTCATCTTTTAAATTATTATGAAATATCTCAATGATTGAGAAATAGAAGTCAGCTTGAATAGTATTAGTATAAATATAAGGCATTTGTTAATATACGAGCATCCATGAAGTATATCATATTGAGCATTGCTCAAAGAAGGTTGCCCTCTCGAAGAGGCTCGTAGTATTATGTCAATCAATAGAATATTAATCGTGTTTTTGTAGACATTGAAATTTGACCATCCCCATGTAGTCAAATTTATTCCTTATTTCATCTATTTCACACCCACTTCCATATTAATTAAATAATTTTATTATTTGATTAATATTTTTGTCTATTCCTAACATTCCCTAAAGTGTTTAATTGTTTAATTAAATACTTTATAATCTTCTTCTCTAAATTAAATAAATAGTCCAATTTATTTAATTTAGTCATTTGACCCACATGAATTAAAATTATTTTTTAATTCATCCCCTTTTCTCTCTCTAATTGTCAAATCCTCCATAATCTTTCTCTAATCCCGATTAACTAGCTTATTAATTCATCCCCTTTTCTCTTTCCAATTGTCACATTCTCCATAATCTTTCTCTAATCCCGATTAACTAGCTTAACCCCATCATTATGATATGCACACCACTAAATGTGATTAGTGTCACATCCTCCATAACTTGCCACTTCCCCTTAATCACTTCATTAATTTGCCTAATCATTTAGACAACCATAATCCCTAATTAATTAACCTTTAATCTAAGTCTATTATCAATTATGGCATGTACCTAGGTCAAACCCCTCATAAAGGCTTTCTATATTGGGTGACGTCATCTCTTTTTCCCAAGGAATTTTAAATTATTTTTTATTTTCCCCATGATCCTATGTGGAATTTTTAATTCTACTTTATTCTCCCAATGACTTTGGAAGAATTAAAAGACACTTAGTAATTCCTCCCTCAAATCCCAATGCCTTCTCCAAAATCTATGGAGATTATGAAAGGAATAAATTCCTCTCGTCACATCCTCCCCATGATTTGGGGAGGATAAGACAAGTCACCCCTTTTTCCCTTCCCAAGGTACTTGAAAGTACCTCCACCTCATTGCCACCTTGGCTCCACCTCACCTCTTCCCATCTCCCTAGGATGACATATGTCAACCTCACAATACTTCAGATGCCATTGATTTTCAACCCTACTTCTAATCCTAGCCCTTCATTTTCATTTCCCTTCTAAATGACTATCAAACACTTAGTCATTTTTGCTTATTCACTCATACAATTTTCAAGCTTACACACACCCTAACTTGCATTGGTGCAGCCATTCTTGAGCTCATATTTGCATCCAAATCCACTATCACCACCATCAATGACTATCAAGCACTTAGTCATTTTTGCTTATTCACTCATACAATCTTCAAGCTTACACACACCCTAACCTCCATTGGTGCAGCCATTCTTGAGCTCATATTTGCATCCAAATCCACTATCACCGCCATCATTGTACTCCTCTTGCATCCACAATCATGTTCATGTAGGTTATATGTTGTCAAAGTGATCAAGGAGCACACAAATCAACTACAATCAAGGGCCAACCATACAACAAATCTAGACAAGGTAAAATTTGTATTTCATTTCTTCTCTTGGTTTAAATTTCATCATTAGGCCAATCTTGAGTGTTGTTGTTGGTTTTTCTATTTTGCATTTTAGACTAGGAAAACACTGCACACAGTTTCCTTTTCAGAATTTGCTTTTTCGTATTTCATGTTTGTGGCTAATCTGTTATAGGGAGGAACATCTCATTGAAAACCTCATATACGTTAACATTTTGTAAGGTCAAACTTAAGCATCCTAATAAAGCTTCTGGTAGAAGTAAATGGATAAGTTGGGATATTTTGTGGCTGTTTCTCTAACTTTGTTGGTTTGAATCGTCTTACATTTTCCACAAGCTCATCTCAATAGAAAACGAAATTCCAACAAATCTACAAACTTGAATGCCCTATATAAATGAGATGGAAGGTTTTTAAGAAACTTGACTATTGATTCTGAGTAACGTACTTGATAGAAGATTCATTTCAAATTTGTTTGTCAGCTACGAAATAATTGAATACCATGCCACTTGAGTAGTGTTCAGACTCAAAATATGGACACCATGTTGACAGGATAGAAGGTAGACATTTACTCAATGATTACACAACAATTGCAAGCTTAATACAGGACTTAAATTTGTTCTTTATCAAGGACAAATGTCCTTGCAATTCCTGCAAGCTTCAAATTTAGATTGGCAGGGCAGAAGGTAGATATTTTTCAATGATTACAAAATAATTGCAAGCTAAAATCGGGACTTGAATTTGTTCTTTATCAAGGACAAATGTCCTTACAATTCCTGCAAGCTTTAAATTTAGCAAAGCTAAGCTTAAATTTGTCATCATATCAACATACTTCTTTCTTGACCTAGTCTTGACCCTAAAATTGACTGAAGAATTTCACATTCAAGCTTCTTGATTACTAACCTTTCACATCAAAGTCTGCATTGTCCCTATTAGAATCAGCAGAGGCATATTATAAACTGCATAGCCTGGATACAGATACAAGACCGGATAGGATTCTGAGATATATGAAGAAGGTGACTGATCTGAATACAGATTAGGCTATGATGAAAGGCACGTCTGGTAAAGGAAGAAATAAAAAATCCTGCAACATAGATTGACAATAAACTGACACCTCCTAGCAGAGATTAAGTTGATTTTTTTTCTATCACTTGCTGGAGGAGGAATATTACCAAGGGGAAGAGAAGCAAACACAGCAATTTCCAAAATTCTCATTTACCAGGTTCCAGCTCTCCACCAAAAGATAAGTTTGATTTATTTCAACTTTTTTAATTTTAGGTAATACTGTAGGAAGCATCAAGAGTAATTATTTAAATTTTACTTTGAAATTGGCTTTGGATGATGAACCAATGACCCCTTTAAATACATGTAAGCTCTCAAATTTCAGGTCTTTGGAGGGAAGATTGTTTATTTCTTAAACATGCTTGAAGGAAATGCATGTTATCAAGATAAAGATCTAGATCAAAAGAACAAGTGAGCATATCCACAAATGCTTTGACTCCCCAACAGAAGGTTGGTACCCAAATGTGACAGGAATAAGGTCACAGCAAATCAAAGGGCATATGGTGATCGCATATAATGCTTGTTATTAATGGAAAACATAGTTTAATTAAATGCAATAAAATATGAATGAAATAAGTAGTTTTTGTAATATTAATCTTAAGTTCTTAACACGGGTGAAAAGCAGAAAGATGAGAAGTTTCGTCATGCTTTATCAAGGGTGTTTTGGTCTTATGGTCTCCAACAGGCTCACTCAATAAATTGAATCAATTAAATTTTGTAAACATGTATTTCTCAAATGTTACAGCTTTGAAAGCAAAAACCTGGGATTGATCCCTATTCTGAGGATTGAGGTTGTCCTGATCACTGGAAGATGGTGTGGCCCCGGCTGATAAAGCACGATCAATGCCATATATGTTAGAAATAAAGCGGAATTGTCTCCTTTTCATTCTGGCATAGGCAGTGTAACCTTGGGACTGCATAAAAGTAGCATTTACAGAAAATGCTAAAATTGTGGACTCAATTTGTTGACAATGATACAATTTTTAAGTTAACAAACTACAAAACTAACTTTAGAGATCAGTAAATGTAAATATTGAATTTCAACTAACACGGAACTAAGATAAGAGCATGTGGCAAAACATAAGTGCCAATTTTAAGTAACCTACATGTTGATTTATCTTCCAGAACTACAAGCAGTAGATGCCTTAACATATACTGTTCCCATGAAAAATTCATGCTAGTAATGATCTGATGTTGAAAAGGATACCTCACCACGACATTCTAAACGTATACTTGAAGGCTCTTGAAAATAATGAATTTAATCAATGGCCTAAAACACTGGTGTAACAACCAACACACAATCAGAAGAAATCAGAACACTTCAGCCATTTTGCTGGCTAGAACACGCTCTCGTTTCTCGACATAATTTGATGGAAACCAGCCTGCTTTGCCCTTGCATTCCCCCTCGGCCCAGCCTGTAGAAGAGACCTAACCAACATTGAAACAAGATAAAATAATATCAGTACAAATAAGCAACATAATGTTTCTATGGCCTGTAAAAAAGCTTTAAGAAAAAACCTTGTCATTAAAATCGATTGTCATTTGAATTGTTTGATCTCCTGCCATTACAACTTATGATGTACAATAAATTTAAATTAAAAATGCATCCATCAAAAGTGCCACTTGCCAAATTTATATAGACGATAAATAAGTGGCTGGTTATATTTATAACTCCTTATGCTGGAGCCTTTGTAGAATTCTTCTCTTCAGAAGGGTTAACTTCTGATTGGTAATGACTTTTTCATAACAGATGTGAAGTTAAAACCAATCTCAATAATTCAGCATTTGCAATCAAAGTGAATGATTGTATGGATACCACTATCAGCCCCCCAATTAAGGAGCAAGCAATACTAAGAAGAAAAGAGAGGAGGCAAAATTGATTCCTCTACATCTGGGTTCTCATAAACAACTTCTATGGCACCTCAATAGGACGCCTAGGTAAAGCTAGAGCAAGTGGTATCATAATAGATGATCAAGGAACTTCCACTAGGGTTTTCCCCATTAACTTGGGCTATGAAGTAAATAATATGGAGACTGTTGCAGAAATGGAAACTAAAATTATCCGAATTTCTTGACATCACCAACCTAAAAGCCAAAAGATGGCAATGTCTAATGCATATATGAGTATTTTCTGTCAATATTGTTACATAGAGGTTAATAAGTGGCAGACATGTTATTTAACCATGATAAAACTCCTTTTTACTTTTAACTAGCTCCTCACCCCTTGCATGGGGCAACTTAGAACTATTGATGATAGGTGAAGGCCAAGATCTAAGGTCCTAAAGCCTTGTAAATATAACACAATTTTAAATCATGCAACCTTGGCATTAAGTTCCGCTCATACAACTTGATGAAAATCTGTACACAACAGCCTCTAAATGCCAAGACAACTATAAGGGATGATGATAACACCCCCTTAATCTTTCACCGCTTCCATTGTACATTAATTTCTCCTCTTTGCTCTGTCTGGTTTCATTGTATTAGTGGGATTTTAGATTAACAGGACTGCAATTTTAGAGCATCTCACTCGTATTTCCAGATCGAACACTGAACATGGCATTCAAGGAAGAGGTGCTGGCATCTTAAATTCTGCGAGACCGTGCTTCTGGAAACAACTGTGTAACTTTTGTTTGCATCAAATTTTATGCTGGGAGAAGGTCTGCATGGAGCTTTTTGTGCCAATTTGTTCAAGAAGGTGAAGAGGTGGTGATCACTCTAATTCATTTGCTAGTCAACAAAGCTTACGGACATGGAAGCCCATCCCATGAGCTAAACAAAGGCTTAGAGAAATTGCTAGAAAAGGTATCTCAGCTCAAACAAGAATTGGCTGCATGGGAGACTACAAGAGAGAAAATACACGACTGTATGAACCAGCAGAACATCACAAGAGATGATTGTATCAGTCACATGATCTGTGATCCCTCTATGCCACATCTTCCTCTTTATCACATCAAAAGTGCTAAAATGAATCTTTCTGCTATAGAAACCCATGTACGCTACATTTGATGCAGAGGCAGTCCTACCAAGTCAGAGGTTGATTGTTGGATTTGGAATGCAACGATGGCTAAAAGTATCATGTGGGTTGTACAACCATAATCAATGCAGGATTGCAGAAGAGAATCACAAGCAAGAGAAGCAATTGGAATCAGCCAGGCTCGAGCAAAGGGGTGATGAGATTCAGCATAAAATGTGTCAAGGAGGCACACGTACCATCCCTGTCTGCCTGTTGAGGACATCTCCTATTGACAGAAGACCTAGAACTCAAGGATGTTGTTTTGGTTGCTGAGCCTCGGGGCAAGTCTTGTGAACTGCCACAACTACCAGAAAAGGATCAAATAGTTTATATATAGACATTATATTGTTGCTCTAGTGTTTTTCATTTGCTTAGTTTCTAGCTATTTAGAGGACCAACAAGATGAAAGGTAAAAGACCTGCCTTGTTTTGTTATATTTTGTCATTTCCTGCCTCTTTGTAGGTATGCGATGCCCATTTCTTGAAGTTGTTGTTAGATTGCTTGTGTTAAAACGATGACTGTCTCAAAATCACTTGTCTTAATGAAGATGGTAGTTTTAACTTCATTTGGTATTCTTTTTTCATTTCAGGGACCCAGTACAAAACTCATTTATTTCGCAAATAAACTATACTTTTATATCACAGAATCAACACAAAAAATTTGAGTAACCCCTTGCATCAGGGAGATCAGGATTGATGCTCAAAAAACACATAAAGAGAGTATTCCACTTGGTCCCATTTTCAGTACCATTGTCTCTGAGGCCTATGCCATTGCTAAATTCCTAGCAAAACCACTCAACACCCTAACTGATCATACAATGTCCTATAGTATGAGAAAAACTGCCATTGGTGTATCCACCATTTCCAACTTTAAGGGAGATTATTACAAGCAAACAGAAGACACTGCTGTGGGCTCTCCTCTCTCTTCTTTCCCTTGTTGTTGCTAACCTATTTATGGAATTGGTTGAACAAGAAATATTTGGATGTGCCCCCATTAAGCCTAAATATTGGCATCATTTTTTGACAACACCTTTGTTGTTAGGCCCCATGGAAAAGATAATCTCAACAAATTCTTGAGCCACTTAAAACAGTCTCAAAACACGATTCACTGTGGATGTTGACAATAACAGTTAGAAATTTGTTTCTTGATGTCCTTGTCACCCAGAAAAAGATTGTGCTTTAGCTCACCAAGTACATAAAAATTAAAAAACTATATTCAAAAATACCTCTATGACAATTCAAGCCATCATCCTGCTCAAAAAAATTCTGTACTAGGTACCCCCTCACAGCTCATATCTTCCACATTTCTTACAAACAAAATAGAAAGTCCAACACAAACACAAACCATGATAACCACCCTCTTATTTGCCTAAAATTTTCACAACATACTCCACTTCTTTGAAGGTATCACCAACAAAAATTATTAATGCCTCCAGCAAAAAACATTAAAGCCATCTCCACCACTCCTTGAACAACACTAGACACTCTAAATTCTGTCAAAGATAAACATGGAGCTCACCAGCACCAAGGAATGTATGATATCACTCGCTCTTGATGTACCTCATTCATTGGACAAATCAGTCATTCTTTACACACAAAATTTAAAGGGCATACTTCTAAAGTTAACTATGAATGCACTGATAAACCTGCCTTAATACAACATTCACATAAATATGAACATCACGTTTGTTTTGACAAAAGCTAAGATCATAGCAAAAACTATACAGTACCACAATAGGTTAGTTTGGAGCCCTGTAAATTGAATTAAATCCTACCAAAATAAATAGAAAAGATAGCCTTATTCGGAACCAATTTAAACAGCCCCTAATCAATTAAATGACCACTCATAATCAAAATACTAATTAAAATTTTTAGTTAAAATTTACTCAACCCTCAAACTTACAAATTAATAATAAAAAGTGTATTCTTAAAAACAATCTCAACCTCACATATTAAAATAAAAAAATAATGGTCTACTTTTAATTTCTAAATAAATTGCAATTAGTTCACCATAAAAACAAACCATAGTAATAGAAACAGAGAATGGTCCTGTGGTTCCAAATTTTGTGGAAAACATATCTTAGAAGAGAGTGGCAAAAGACACAGCTCTGTTTAAGAAGCTAGAATGGAAAATATTATTATAGATCCTATGAATGATCTATTTATGTCTGCAGCTATAAATTTTGAAAAGATTAAAATTGAGAAGAAAGGAGGCAAAATCCTGCAAAGATTGCAATCCAAAATTACATAACTGCAGAAGAATGTAAAAGGTTTTGGTTAAGTTTCTTGTCTACTCACTGATAGCAGATGTTTGAAAATCAAAAAGCATTGTTGAAGTCAATGAGCTTCTTATTGAACCCATTCAAATGCTGATAGAGGATCATTAGATCTGTAAAAAATTATGGGTATATGAGACATGTTAAAACCCTGAAAAGATCTGGAGGAGATCAAGCTTCTGAAAAAGGGAGGAAAATGTGGACACATTGAAGAAGGCGTGCTTGGTCAAGGGGTTCAAATTTTGGGGAGAAAAGTCTGCTGATGATTATTTCAGATCCAACAATCACTCTAATCTTTGGCTTATGGACTTTCACTGAGTACCTTGGAAGTAATACACAAAATAAAACTCTACAAATTGTAGGAAAATTATGTAACTTGTGACCAACTCTATCTCAAGGAAAGCACTTTTTTTAAAATAGACATGAAAGGCTTGTAAGCAGTCATTGTCTTAGTTGTAGTCGGCCGTAGCTTAGTTGGCCATAGTCGGTCGGAGTTATTTATGCTCAATAAAACTATAGTTGTAAAGCAAATAATTAATGTAGTGTATGTCATATGTACTCGGGTAATTAAGTCCCGATTAGTGGTCAATGGGTTGTTATGAAACGTCACGACAGTTGGTTTCTCAACCACTGCCAAGGGCTATATGTACTAGAGCCCTCGTGGTCGGGAATATATTATGATAGTACTGTTGACATCTATGTAATTGTAATGTTGGTTCTTTACTTGTGGACAAATGAATAGAAGCATTCCTTATTTCATGCATATCGTGTTCTGGGATATGTTGTACGTATCTAAGTTTTGTGAATAACTTAGTTTACTCTCATAGTACGTTGAGACACATCTTGTGAGTAAACATTTGGCGTTGTTGCCTAAGCGTACTTAGGAAATAACCTGACGGTAAAATGGCATCGTAATGGATCGACCAATGGAAGAGCCTATACAAACGAACAAAGAACGAGAAGACTATTTGACACAGGATTTGGTGAACCTGTGGGACATATCGTTGAAGGACCACGTATGGAGGGAAGCTCTTAGGCGAGAGATCCCTCAAGTAGTTATTTGGGATAGACTGCAAGTAAACGACAAGGTCGACCATCTCCTCAACTATCTTCCACGGCTGCTAGCCTGCCATTTCATCATCTTGCAAGATCTTTGGACAGAGAGCGACCAAGACCGCCGAAGGCAACAAATATTGCAGCAGTACGAGGAGAGAACCAAGCAGGAAGAGGAAGAACATGACAATAGCCGGAGACGTACTCTCGGTAGCCGATGATCACACAACCAACCTTTAAATGCCCGTACAACCTAATAAAAATAAGAACTGAATACCAATCAGGCAAGAAACATAGGAAGAGAAGGTTCGACGATCACTCAGGTTACAGGAGCAAGAAAACTAGCAACGAAGGCTAAAGCAAATTGATAAAGAAATCAATGAAGATATAACTAAAATAAACCCAACTATCATAAGAGCACACCAAAACCTTGATGAAATAGACCAATCTATCATAAGAGCACACCAAAATTTAGCCAAGGTACGAAGGACCTTTCATGACACCGTACGTAGAAAGATACAGAATTTATGAAAATGAAAATGAAGTGACTGAAGAGCTTGAGAGCAATATCCGACACATTCAGAAGTTGTCCATATCGAACGACGATGAAGGGTTGAGAACTAGAAGATCTGAGCCTAAGACCCCAAGGCAGAGGGAGTACTAGAATGAACACCAGGATACTCGAGGTGTCGAGGACGCTGACAAAAGATGTGGGAGAGACTCATACATGGCCGAGAGTGCAAGTGACGCACCAAAACGCTACGGGAGAACCAATCCAATCAGGTCCAACACACAAGGAGGGCATCGGAGAAGTATGGTGACTCCGCCAGCTAAGAGGCAGAAGCTACCAAAATTTAAGAGGAACGGGTCAAGAGATCCAATACGGCATTGCAAGATGTTGGAGACAATTTGGATAGCCAACGGAAAAAATGATACGGACTATTGGCTGAAAGCATTTCCAACAACGCTAAGAGACAGTGCCATCGACTAGTACACAGAACTGGATCAAGTAAACAGGGCATCATGGAGATTACTCAAGAAGGCACTCCAAGATGAGTTCAAACTCCTCAGAGATGATAGTGAAATAGTAGCGAAAATCTACAATATGAAGCAAGGGAAGCACGAGAACGTGCGTACCTATAACCAGAGACTGAAAGACTTGTTGGGGAAACTGGAGGCTCAACCGGCCGATAGGCTAAAGAAGCGATGGTTCATTGAAGGCTTGCTTTTGTCGCTTGTGATGAGCCCTGCTGGCTCTTTACCACTATGATGAGCCCTGTTGGCTCATTACCAAACCCCTGTCTTTTTCTTAAGTCTATTTGTGTTTTACTTAGTTTTTTAGAGAATTTTTGTAGACAGAAGAGAAGGTGCGCATCATATTAAGCTTATAAAAATGCAACATGAACATATTCTGAGCAACAAATGCAATAGATGTTATTCTGCAATACATACAATGAGATTACAAACGAATCACATACCCGTAATGCTCCAGAATAATTAAATAAGAAATAAATCCAGTTTGCCAGCCGGAATTGATGAAAACTGACAAAGAAGCACTCCTGGCCTCCAGATCTGACTTCTCACACTCAAAAACAAGATACAATCCCCTGAGAGAGGTAAACGCCAAGAAAGATACACAAAAGAAAGCCAAGAGAGAGGCGTTTCAACTAGTTCCTTCACACGCCTTCCCAAAACAGGCACATTTACCAATGCAAAAGTATGGCCCAAGTAAAATGCTGAAGAATCAAAGATGAAAGCTGAGGAATTGTTGAAGAGGACGCCTCAAGTGTAGAAACCCCCTTCCTTATTGTAGACAAGTATAAACTGAATAATAAACTCTGTTAAAAGCATGTAGAACCTCTATATGAAGCTCTCACCATTGCACTAATTCGACTGATCTCTCACAGTCTCAAAAATACTCAATATCGAAGAGGAATCATTCTCCAATGGAAGTATTGCTCAAACCCTGGTCACAGAGGAAGGCACAGGAAAATATCCAAGGCAAAGTTGAAATAATCAATAATAGGGTTTCTCATTGCCAAATTGCCTTATATCCAAAAAGGCACGCATTTCCAAGAAGATACGCCCTTTTCCATCATTTAAATCTTTTAAAATAATATTAAGTCCCTTTCAATAGTTATGAACTTAATATTTGGCACCCACTTAAAAGATTAAGTGATTTAATTTTAAATCACTATTTTTATGAATATTTAAGTGATATAAAAGGGATAAAGTCAATTTGACTTTATAATAATATAATAAGTTAATTAATAACTTAAATCACTTAAATAAACATAACTTCCTCAAATCTCCATATATTCCCATGCCGTCAGAAGCTGTCAACCCCTGAACTGCTAACGCCAGCTGTGAACCAATAACTGAGCTTTGAAAACGAGAACAACCAAGCTCTTCAAAAAGTACCACTGACCCTCTAACCAAACCAATTAGCCCACAAGGGTCCAATAAAGGGCTAACACATTGTTCCCGAGAACTGACTAGAGCGGGGACATCACATCGCTAAGGAGAAAAATGAAATTCGTACATCCATCGTCATACGCCGAAACGTACAATCGGGTGATGGATATAGAGAGTGAAAATAAAACATCCTCCCGAGGGAAAAGGAAGCTAGACGACGAAAGTATGGACAACAGCGACGGTGAGTCAAAAATGGTGCAAGCACTCCGAAAGGATATGATAAGAATGATGAAAGAATTAAAGCCTGATAAGGAGAGCACGAAGGAAGCCAGAGAACTATGGTGTATAGATTGCAATGGGGAATGCCACACAAAAGCAAACTGCCTGAAGAGGCGGTTCTAAGATATTTGCCAATTGATGGGACATTCTGTTAAGGAATACCCATACAACTTAAAAGCAAGAAGTGCACAAGTACTCTTTGCCCAGGGAGAACCGTCGACACCACTGAACACACCATTAAAAACCCAGAACAATTCCAACGCGTCCCTTGGAGGGTACCAAAATAACCAGAGGAGCAATAATAGTACCCTGTGAAGTAAGATACAGCACAACAGTAAAGGAAGGCCCATGATACAATGTCAGAAGTGCAATGAATGGGGCCACTTTGCCAATGTTGATGTTATAGCAATGGGTGATATCCTTCACTCGAATTTAAATAATAAATGAAAGATAAATAAAAGCAAGTCGGACTTGCTATAAATATTAATTTATTTATCTTGGGGGCCGACTCAAATGAAAAGTCACATTGTTTTCTAAATGAGGCCGACGCATATGAAGAGACACCTCAGTTTGTATATATTCAAGGCAATGATCATTCATTTGATCATCAATCATTCTTATTTCCATTCGTATTTTTCTCAAGAAGGAGTTTGTGTTGATGTTATTAGCAGCTTTGGGCTGCTTCTTCCAGCTTACACAATTCGAGAAGACTAAATTAAATGATAGCCTTTCGGCTATTTAATTTATACTTGATTTACTTAATAATTAAGGGCCGACCCTCATTGAGAATATTAATGTTCATTTAATATTTGGGCCGACCTATCTTGGCATTTTATTGTAAAATAATTATTCTCCTTGAAGGACCGACCTACTTGAGAAGACATCCTATTTTGTATATATACAAGGTCGCACTTGTACATTTGATAATCAAGTTCATTCATAATATTTGCATTCCTAGAAGAAGATCGCACTTGCGCAGCAGATCAACATCTTGAGTAGCAGATCATTATTAGCAGCAGACCGAATTCAAGGAGAAACATATTCATTTGTATCACTGCATCTAGGAGAGGTGCTATTATTCATTATATCAAATTCGGCCATTGCTGGGCCTGTGTTGTAAAGCAGATTTCTGCTCTTGTTCCTACAATATATAAGAGAATCATTGTTGGGTTTTTTCTCCCTCAAGAGGAGGGTTTTCCCAGGGTATCTGATTGTGTTCATTGTCTCATGTGTTGCATTTTCTGTTTGCTTTCATGTCTGATCTATAAATAACAACAGTTTGAACCTAACAGCAGATCGCCATCCTAACAGCAGACATTCGCACATTATCAACAGCAAGAGAGTTCAGGCTGTCTTAACAGCAGTTCCATTAGAAGGAGAAGTGTCTCCATTATTTGTTTCAGACTCAGCCTTGAGTAAGGCCTAATTGTAAGCAGAGTTTTGCACTTCTTTTATCTGATTTATAAAGAGAAAATTGTTGCTAGGTTTTTCTCCCTCGAGTAGGAGGGTTTTCCCTGGGTAAAAGTATTGTGTTTATTGTTCATGTGTTGCATTTCCTGATTGCTTATATTTCTGATCCTAAAACTAACATGGTATCAGAGCGGGTTTAAGACAAGATCTTATCAGATTTGAGCAAATTTTGTGGCCTTTGGCCAAATTTGGAATTGCTGAAGGAATCGATTATTTGGGAGAAATAGATATTGGAGTAGTAGCGATTGAAAGAATTCAATTCAAAAGGGAAATTTGGATTTTGTTGGAGAAGTTCGAATTTTGCAGCAAGAAGCCATCCTTCAGTCAACTTTTTATCTAGGGCAGATCTTGAAGGCAAAAGGTTGCAAAATATTTCAGACCTAAGGGCAAATCCTTGAAGGTAAATTTGTGCGGAAAAAGAAGATGGTGAGCGGTGTCAAGGTAGAAGATAGGCTTAATGGAGCTTCAAACTTCAACTCTTGGAAACCCAGGGTACTAATTGCATTAGAGGAGAATGATCTTCTTGATTTCGTGGAAAGTGATATGCCCGAGCCTTCCAATGATACTGAGAAAATCCAGTGGAAGAAAAATGGCACGAAGGTTAGAAAGATCATGATAGACTCTGTGATGAATCACCTAGTACCAATCATCTCCAAGTTGAAGACAGCTCAAGAAATGTTTGATACTCTAAAAGGATTGTATGAGATCAACAACACCAGCAGAGCACTTGCTTTGAGACAACAACTTCACCATGTAAAAATGGCTAAAGAAGATTCAATCATCTCATTCTTTACGAAGATCGCTGATTTGAGAGATCAGTTAAGCACTATTGGGGATATAATTGCAGACAGAGATCTTTTTATGTTCGCACTAAATGGTCTTCCTCAGTCTTGGGAACCCTTTATTCAGAGCATCAGTGGGAGATCCAAGTTGCCCAAGTTCAATCGTCTTCGAGCTGATTGTATTCAAGAAGAGTCCAGGTTGGCAGCAAGAGGAATTGGGCGAAACCATCATGATGTAGAAAATCAAGTTCTTGCTACACAGACTTCTAGAGATAAAGGCAAAGGAAGAAAGAGGAATAGAGACAAAGAATCAAATTCTACCCCAAAACCGAAGAAGAAGAAGGATTTCTCTCACATTCAATGTTTCAAGTATGACAAGTATGGTCACTTTGCTCGAGATTGCAAATTAAGGTGTACACAACATGTTTCTTCTGCGGAAATTGACATAGGGACATCTCAGAAGGAGCCAAGTTCTAAAGTCAATTCAAAAGGTTTCTTATTCTAAAGTCGATCAATTTCTTCGAAGAGGAGGAATTAATTTTCAGAGGGAGTCTAACAAACCAAAAGAGGCAACCTTGGACGAGGAGTTCAGGAGGTTGATGCCGTACTTGGAGCTTCAGAGGGAGTCACATCATCATGAAGACTTGTTGTATTGTATATTTCTCTGAGATGGAGAAATATGAGGTGAAAGCCCTTGTAGCGTATATTTCTCTAAGACGGAGAAATATGAGGTGAAAGCCCTTGTAGTGTATATTTCTCTAAGACAGAGAAATATGAGGTGAAAGCCCTTGTAATGTATATTTCTCTGAGATGGAGAAATATGAGGTGAAAGCCCTTGTAGTGTATATTTCTCTGAGACAGAGAAATATGAGGTGTGAGCCCTTGTTCATCTCTGAGACTGGGGTGAGACGTCATGTTGAGAGACTCCATGACGATATCACGTTGAGAGACTCCGTGATGAACTCTTGTACTTCTCTGAGACTGAAATGTGGGTGTAGCCATTATGGGTGTCATGTTGAGAGACTCCATGACATGAATATCTCGAAGGATACTTCCCTAGCTAAGAGGGAGTGTTGATGTTATAGCAGCAGGTGATATCCTTCACTCGAATTTAAATAATAAATGAAAGATAAATAAAAGCAAGTTGGACTTGCTATAAATATTAATTTATTCATCTTGGGGGGCGACTCAAATGAAAAGTCACATTGTTTTCTAAATGAGGCAATGATCATTCGTTTGATCATCAACCATTCTTATTTCCATTCGTATTTTTCTCAAGGAGGAGTTCGAACCTAACAGCAAATCGCCATCCTAACAGCAGACATTCGCACATTATCAGCAGCAAGTGTTTGCCTTTACCAGCAGCAAGAGAGTTCAGGCTGTCTTAACAGCAGTTCCATTATAAGGAGAAGTGTCTCCATTATTTGTTTCAGACTCAGCCTTGAGTAAGGCCTGATTGTAAGCAAAGTTCTGCACTTCTTTTATCTGATTTATAAAGAGAATATTGTTGCTGGGTTTTTCTTCCTCGAGTACGAGGGTTTTCCCTAGGTAAAAGTGTTGTGTTTATTGTTCATGTGTTGCATTTTCTGATTGCTTATATTTCTGATCCTAAAACTAACAGCCAAGAAATGGCAAAATGGTCAAAGTTCGGGGGAAAGATCATGCAAGTGTTGTGGACCATGTGATCATGAAGACAACAAATGCCCCAAGTAGAAAGGCATCCATATGCTAGAGGTGGAGGAACAAGAGGTATTGGCCATCACCAGAGTGCAAGCCAAGAAGGCCACCTACCCAAAGCCATGTACAAAAAAGCAAAGAATGAGGGAAGCAAAAGTAGAAGTGGAATTGGCCATGACGAAAGAAAACAAAGCACCTCTCAATGGTCGAAAGCGAAAACCAACATCGCACGGCAGGTATTGTAGACCACTATACTGATAAAGGTGACCAACCTTCTCCAAACTTTGCCGTAGTTGGGACTGGAGATCACAAACGCCGTCGAGGATGGCAAGCAACCATGATCGGAGGATTGAAGGAAAGAATCGGTACCAGAACCACCACCATACGGTGAATAAACCATCGACCCAGTACTGCTGACGGCAAACATCGAGAAGATGCCAACAATCATTCAGATGGAAATTAGGGGGAACATTTTGACAAATACTATAGTGGGTGGAGGATCGGGAGTCAATGTACTACCCGAAGACACATGGAAGAGTCTCGAAAATCCACCACTCCAGCCACTGACATTCCAGCTCGTGGGTGCAGATCAGCATGGCATCAAACCATTGGGAACATTGATGGTGCAGAAGGTGGTGATCGAAACATAGCCATTCCTGCTAAACTTTGTAGTCATTCCACTCCAGAGGAAGGCATACGATGCGTTGCTCAAAAGAGGGTGGTTGTTGGCAGCCAAAGCAAATCACAATTGGAAAATAAGCATGCTGTCCATAGAGAGCAACGGAAGGAAGTAGGTGATTGACCTGAGGAATCAAACAGTCAATGAAGAATTGGCATCGTCAAACTCTGAATCAAAGAAAGGAGGCAAAATGGAGGAAGTAGGAGGCACCATAGAGCCAAATGATGAAGGCATCCTAGACCTCTAGAAGTGCTTGGAGGATGAAACAAATTCCTTGAACAGACTGTTCCACTGGTAGATGGAGGACTACAAAGTTTTTCAACAAGACTACAACATGCTACAAGTCAAAGAGGAAGGGACGGAGAAGGACGAAGCATCAACAAGCCAATCGTTCCCTCCGGAGTATGGAGAATATAAAGGAGTGGCCAGAGTAGATGATACACCAACACATCACTTCGAAGGAAATAACGTAATCAAGTACAAGGAACCAAAAATAAAGGTCAACCTCGGGGAAGAAGACAATCCCCGTACAATCCTAGTGGGGGATGATTGGAACCCTATACTTAAAGCAGCCACATTCAAAAATTTCATGGAGTACAAGAATGCCTTCGCATGGACGTACAAGGACTTGAAGGGCGTACCTCCGGAGTTGTGCGTACACCGAATTCCACTTGTACCCGAAACACAGCTCATACGGAAAAGACTGTACCGAATGAACAAAAACTACGCCGTGAAGGTACAACAAGAAATTGAAAAGATGTTGGAGGCTAGAATTATATTCAAGGTCGAAGTGAGTGACTGGGTGTCACCAATTGTGATATCCCTAAAGGGGTCAGAGCAGATCTGTATATGCGTAGACTTTCGAAGCCTCAATGCGGTGACGATAAAGGATCCCTTCCCGATCCCATTCACTGATTCAATATTGGAGGAAGTAGCGGCTAACGAGATGTATTCATTCCTCGACGGGTTTTCAGGATTTAATCAAATAAGCATAGCCGAGGAGGACAAACTCAAGACAACCTTCGTTGTTGAAGACGGAGTGTATGCATACAATAGGATGTCGTTCAATCTGTGCAACGCTCTGGCAACCTTCCAACGGATAATATTGCATATATTTGATAAGATGTTCGTAGGGAATTTCAATTGTAGAGCGGCTCGGTTGGCACTCAACCCCAAGAAGTATCGGTTCATGGTACCTCAAGGAAAACTGCTTTGACACATCGTCTACAAGGCAGGACTAAAAACCAATCCTGTCAAAATCAGGGTGATTGTGCAGATGGAAACTCCTAAGAATGTCACGGGGGTGAAGTCATTCCTCGGTCACGTCGAATATTACAGAAGGTTCATAAAGAACTTTGCCCAAATTTCATATCAATTGGACATACTTACAAGGAAGGGGCAACCGTTTGAATGGACGGAAGCACAAGAAGCGGCATTCCAAGAATTGAAGGTATGACTGATCAGTTCGCCAATCTTGGCATACCCAAATTGGGACAAGGAGTTTCACGTGCACGTGTATGCTTCAAACTTTGCAATCGGAGCAACACTAGCACAGATGGACGTTCAAGGATTGGACCATCCGGTGTACTTCGCCAATCAGCTATTGTCTAGAGCGGAGAAAAACTATAGTACGATAGAGAGGGAAGCCTTGGGAAAGGTGTACGTCGTACAGAAGTTCAGGCACTACCTAATAGCAACTCCCTTCACATTTTATGTGGATCACCAAGCACTAATGTACCTAGTAAACAAGTTGATCATTCAAGGAAGGGTAAGCCAATGGTTGCTACTCTTGCAAGAGTTTACATTCACCATTATCGTGCGACCGAGGAAGAGTCATGTCATTGCTGACCAACTATCAAGAGTATGGTCTAGTGAGCCACCCAACGACGTAAACGAAGACTTTCCTAATGCACATCTATTTCAAATAGCGGCACTCCCCCCATGGTACGAGAAGATAGGGGAGTACTTATCAACCTCGTCAATCCCGAAGGACATGCCACCGACAAAGTGACGCAAACTGGTATTAAAGAGCAAGACATTCCAACTCATCAACGGGTTGTTGTATAAGATGGGACCCCAATCAAGTGCTCCGACAGTGTGTTATGGAGGAAGAAATCCCAAGTGTACTGAACGAAGCACACAAGGGACTGGCAGGAGGACACATGGGGCCTAATGCCATGGCAAGAAAGGTTCTATTGGCAAGACTTTGGTGGTCGATAGTACACGCTGATGCATGGGAATGGGTGGTAGGATGCGACACATGCCAGGGGGGTTGGTAAACCATTGAAGCGAGCCTTTACACCGCTCTTCCTATCGCAACCTCAAGAGTTGTTGAACGGTGGGGGTTGGAATTCATCGGGCCATTGAAGGTTAGCCAACTGCACTGATGTCGATACATTGTCGTCACCAAGGAGTACCTAACGAAGTGGGCGGAGGCCAGAGCACTGTTGTAAGTACAACGAGGTTCATATATGAGCAGATTGTGGCAAGGCACGGAATACTAATCTAGATTACGATTGACAAAGGAGGTCACTTCGTCAACCACGTCATCTGATTGATGACGTCCGAGTTTCAGATCCTACACATCCTCTCGAACCCATACTATCCAAGAGCAAACGGCCAAGCGGAATCAACCAACAAAATACTTGTGTCGGTCATCCACAAATCTTGTGGCATTAAGGAGGTAGACTGGGAGGAACGACTACCAGCTGTACTGTGGGCATACCATACAACCTACAAAGTAACAATCGGCCATACACCCTTCCAACTCATGTACGAGCAGGAAGCTGTAGTACCGGCAAAGTACCAGGTGCCAAGTTTAAGGATTGCAATGGAAAATAGATTGGGTGATACGAAGAGCTTGAAGGAGAGATTATTCCAACTGAACAAGATGGACGAACAATGAGTATTGGCTCAATGGGCAATAGAGGTGCTCCAGAAACGGCGAAAATTCTGGCACAACAAGTATCTTCAGTGAGCACACTTCCAGTCGAGACAATTAGTTCTAAAATACAACGGCCGTAATGAACTCAAGCTGGGCAAGTTTAAAATCAAGTGGTTGGGGCCATTCAGAATCCACAAAGTGGGAGAAAACGGAGCAGTCAAATTAGCAAGACCAAACAGCATTGTATTCAAGGATCTTGTGAATGGGTCGAGGTTGAAGATTTACAAGGAAAGAAGAGAACCTGTGTAGATAAATATGCTGGGATATGCAACCAAAGAGGACTAGCCTGTCCAAAGCGAAGAAGCCATGGGAGAGCAAGATTGGGGCTTAAGAGGCAGCGGGTATGTTGTAGAGGAAGACTGGGCCGCATCAGGCAAGGATAGGATCATTGAAGAAAGGCTAGCAAATAAGAAAGTCAAAGGTATTGCGATACCTCGGGTGCATAAGCATCTGACAAACACCATACAAAGGTATAAAGAGGGGTATCTCGCCAAGGAGTTGGATAAGGAAGCTCAAAAAGAGAAAGAAGAGCAAACAGCGAAGGAACGGAGGGAGCGCCAACCAAGTGACAGTGACAACGAAGATGAAGAATGGTGGGATGATGAGCAATGGAACGCGTATGTCGAGAACATTGGCCCATGCTTGAAGATAGTTCTAATGACTAAAGATATGTTCGTGTCACATGTTAATGAGTACACAAAAGACTTATGAAAGAAAATGAGAACGGACAGGCAAAAGACACCAAGAGTAGCGAAGGTGGTGACAAAGGATGGGGATTATGGAGAGTCATATGAAACCCAACCTAGACACTAACAGTGGAAGGAGAGAATGTAACGTAGTACCAGTAGTATGGCGGAAGATATATTGACGACAGTTTTAAAGGTATAGGTCCTACTCCCCTACTTGACAAATGGTTTGATTTGAAGTATATGGGTACATGTTGTGAGGAAGATTGTTACAAGAGACCCCCCTATACATGTAAGTGGCACTCTGCATCAGAACTAAAGGTGAGAAAAGGCGACGAAGCCAGAGGAATGAAGAGGAATGAAGAGAAAATATGAGAGAGAGGAGAGAAGAAAAAAATAGAATTGGCAGAGACAAAATGAAAAAATTAAGACGAGGAATGAAAGGTGGAAGAAAAATAGAAAAAATGTCGAGGAAGAATGAAAAAATTTGAAAAATCCGGATAGAAAGAATGAAAAATGGAAAAAATACAAAATTAAATAAGGCGCAAGTATTAAACAATAAAGTGGAGAATGTTAAAGAGAGAAAAATTAAAAAACTAAAGTGGGCGGAGACAATTAAAAGAAAAGGAAAATCAAAATAAAAAATTGCCGAATTCGCATATTGGCCAAAAGGGTGGTACAACATAAAGAAGGCCAAAATAAGAAGATGGTGAGTCATCCAAAAAAGACAAGACAAGAAGTCATCGTACAAAGGAGAAACGAAGACTAGAACCACAGTTCAAGAAGAAAATCGTATGATTTAGTAAACATTGGCAAACAAAGTGGAGTCGTACAACTATGTGAGAAAGCAAAGATAGCAACTGAAGGAATTCAACCTTGGCGTGGAATTAAATCAAAACTTGCATATAGCACGGTTCGCAGTAAAGACATCGAACAAAGGAGGAGAAAGGCCACAAAGTAAATCGTACGCCAAATCAAGGAGCAAACAAAGAAGACTGTACGATCCAAAGCACATTAATCATACTATACAACAGCTTGGAGGGATTATCTGACAGAGCTTGGTAGAAAGTTGGGTGAGGCAAAGGCAAAAGTCGCGACAAGGAGAAACAAGAAGCTCATACTCCAAGAAAGAATCGTCGGGAACAAGCAAATCATATGCCATCATAAAGTCCAAAGGTCGTACAACCATCTCAGAGGAAGCTCACGTACAAACAGATTATTACCAAAGCATCATACAAGGAGATCATACGACATTGAAGATAAAAGGCAAGGTAGTGGGTCCGTACAACATACGAAATAAAGAAGAAAAAAACTGCATACGGACGAGAGGGGGTACACGACAGAACGTCCATACCGTACGGCAGGCATTTGGCAAGAACACTAAGCATTTTGTACAGGCTGCCAAGGGCCTCATCATGCAAGGGTTAGCCGTACGAGCCAGGTGAAAGGGAATTGCTAGAAGGAATTCCCTCATACAACAAAAGGGCTTTGACAACAAGGCAACACCGTACGACAAGCATGGTGTAGTATCACCAAATTCGTACAAGGAAAAGTCGAATGGAACAATCCAATTTCAAAAAGGCGATAGTTACGGTAACTATTTCCAGCCAAGATAAAATTGTCAAATGAGAAGAAACATACTTGAATTGCAACACTAGAAAAACACCAAAATGGGACAAGGGAAAGAAAACAGTGCAATATAAGCCAAAGATGGCATCAGCTGCAAAGAAGAAACAGAAGAACACAAATACCGGAGTAGACGCCATGACCTAAGAGAGCTTGACTGGTAATGAGTGCAAGCAATGGTGGAGGAACACGGTCGATGATCATGTCCTCAAAACTGCACTAAGGCATGCTCAGGTAGACAAGGCAATACTATTGACGGGTGTTTTATGACCACACCAACACAGAATAAAGTTTCCAACGGTCACTCTATCCTCTCTTGATCAAAATCTCTTGCATGCTAAGATTGCGAAAGATCATGCATTCAACTCCAAGATTCCTTCATGCAGTGGACATAGACTCAGTTGGTTTGATGTGATTTGTTGGTATTTCAAGGGGACTTACACAATTGCTTACTCGGGAGGAAAGGACTTTCAAGGTTTGGGAGATTTATCAATGGAGCTCGAGTTTCCTAAACTAACCAAAAAATGTTGAATTTAATGGTGGCGGGGATTAAGAAAAGCTCTCATCTACTCTAGGCACGGGACGTGACGACCAAATCTCACAAACTTCAACCAAGCTTTGCTTTGCCTCACCTTGGACAGCTTCCACAAAACTAGTGCAATCTTCAAAGGGGTGAACTAAACATATTCATATTACAAATCAACATGAAGACACCATCACGATGATGCATACCAACATGTGAATTATAACCAAAGTTAGGTCCAAACTATTCCAGTTGACCACACAAGGCGAACCCACCATCAATGAGCTTGCTAGTGGTATGGATTAGCGAAGGTTTGCTCAAATTAACCACCACATTCCACAATCATCTACTTGCATGAAATAAAAATCTATTCTACTCCATTCTAAGTTCTACTCTAAGATTTTATGCTAACTGGAAGGATGAAGAAACCTTGCTAGCTACTCACAATAAAAGATGAAACCACAAGCAATGACAACTCTTTTATTATAGTAGTGTTCACAACTGTCTCTCACAAAGCATTCAGTGGAAAACTTTCCTTCCTTACAAATGAGGGGGGATGCCCCTTTTATAGCTGGCCCAGTCTCAAGGACGGCTCAGATTGAGCCACATAAGCCCTATTCAAGAGTATACCTAAAAACTACCACAAAGTGGAGGAGTGGGGTAATAAATGAGCCCATAATGCCCACTCTCTCCCCATACCACTATGATCATTTAATGCCCACTATCATCCAGAAGGTCATCATCTAGAAAGGCATTCCCATTCTCTTCTTTGATCGCAAATTCGATGAGTCTGGCCAACACTGCTTCAACTTCCTGAACTAAGATGGGTGGAATATCGTTGAGCTGAAACTCAAGCATCGTGATCGCTTGCCCCTACCGAGTACAAGACTTTCCCCAAGCAACTAAGGCCTCCTGAGTGTTTTGAATGATATTGGAGAAGGTCGACATATTTTCAAAATCTACCTAGGCAAATGACCTTACATCCGAGAAGAAAGCCTCCAATCTACCCTTCAAGCCCTCTGCCATCACCTCCTCTGGAGACAATCTTTTAGCAAATAATGCTTCAAGCATGTTCAAGACTCCCTCCTAAATATTTCTCATGGCCCTTCTAACTCTAGCTAATTATGCCTGAGCTGCATCGAAGAAGCCTCGACCTGTGACTGCTAAAGAATACCAACTGGGGAAGTCATATATGACACCTTCCTGTATCACTCCTCCCTCCACCAGAGCTTGCATAGGCCTATACATTAAAGCTTCCAGACGAGGAACAATTTTATCCTAATAAATGTGAGTTTCACTCCAAGCTTGATCGACATTGCTCATGCGTGTCTGAATACTAGAGGCCTGCTGAAAAGAATGGGCTAAATCCTCTATAAACTTCTCCGTTTCTGCGCGAATATGGCCAACCCACTTATCTGCCTCTTGAGCCATCTTCTTTAAATCTTCCAGGCCGCAAACAAATTCCCTCGGAAGCTCAGTTGGAAGATCAACTGCTGGATTCTCCTGCCCACATGGACGGGCTAAGAGTTGCACATAGCCAACCAATGTCTTATGCTCTCTCTTCAATTTTTTATACTTCCCCTCTGTCCAAAGCAATATGTCCTTAAGAGCTTGACAGGAGTTATCACATTCCTCAATTATTTGAGCTCCTGTAGGGCGGCCCAACTCCACTGTAGTGACCACATAATTCTCCGAGATAGCCTCATCTCGATCACATTCTACTCTAGGAATAGCCACATGGAGTGTGCGAGAACCAGACTTATCTGTAGATATCTTCAAGAACTTTTTGGCCCTCTTCTTTTTTGGTGGTCCACTAATTCTGCTGAGGAACTCCTTCATCTCGATGGTCGGGTCAGTATCCTCTATAGGATCCCTTCTCATTCTTTCCTTGAGCCACTTTGGCACTGTCTGCTGCAGGTCATAAACAATAAGCGAATGTTCCTCTCTTGCTTCCTCTCCATGCACTTCTTCTCTAACAACATTTCGCTAACGTTCATCCATTTCCATCTGCTGAGCATTTTCTTCTCAACCTTGAGCCTCCTGCCCTATAGTAGTCTCTTCTTCCAAAGTTGTTTCAATCAACCGTTGGAAGCCTGGAAGCGGGTGTCTGTCTCCGTTTCCGCCTCTTCTCCTTGCTGATTTTCCTTTCTAGGAGCATTGACACTTTGACTATCTGGCTCCCTAAGAGGTGGTTGGTTCACCTCCTGAAACTCTTGCTCCTCATTCAATATGCTCCTCTGGTCTGCAAATAATGAGACCTCCTGCACACTCGAAGAGCGAGTTTGTGATGGCGTGGATGACGCTTCCTCCATCCTCTGAGGCACCTGTTGAATCTCCACTTCCCTCTACGATTCTAAAGCTTGGGTGACCTGTTTCCTTTTTCTAGTTGTTGGCGGCCTTTGGTCACCCATCAAATTGTAAGTGAGGGGGACTGATCTACTTTTAAGTCTATTCACACGCCTTTCTACCCAATTTCTAGTGAATGTCAACACCGGTATGCATAATGTATCTAAGTCCATAATTTTCGATTTTGTCCAATCAGGTAGTGGGACCGTTGTGTTTCTTACTATTTCATAGTCTAGTTGCATAACATTTATGTCCTCATCTACCTAATCCGGAACTGGAACAATTTCACATTCTTTGATTATCTTCAAGGGTATTCTGGAAAACATTCTTCTTCTAACCTCAGCATCATCCACCACATTTGCCCAGAAGTCCTCAATGTGCGCCTTGTGCCTATATTCCACGCTTTGCACTATTTTGATATTGTTGTAAGGATCAAAATCCTACCTACCAGTGTGGTATGAGAGGTGGAAAAACTACAGCTCATCTTTAGCTTCCTTGGCTGCCTGCAAGGAGGGACAAACCTCATCTAAATTCCCTATGGTGATCGGGAAGTCCAATCCTCCTTTCTTCTTCTTTTTTCTGAATTCTATCGTAGGCAATGAGCTGCCTAGATACCTCTAACATCACCATTCTATCTGTGGGGTATCTTGGTAATCTATAAGGATATGATGTAAACCCATGCAGCCTAATACAAGTGAACTTCGGAAATTGGATAAACCAATATCCGTACTCTTCAATCAACTTTTGGGCCTCTTTTGATATCCTTTGTTGAGTCCTTCACTGAAGGGTCCTGGCTATGTGCATTGTGAAGGCATCATTCACTCTTTTGTAGCTGGAGGTGTTGCTCTCAGCTGATTGTGCCGAAGGACATGATTCCAGCATGTTCCCCATGAAAAAGGGGAAAGTAACGGCCGCCTTTTGTTTTGATCTTTGGAGGTTCTAATAATCTTCCAACTGCCTCAGTACCTCTAGCAAAACCATCTTGTTGGTAGGAAAGATGGGCAATCTATAGGGATTCCCAATGAATCCTTGACTCTGATGTATGTGTACCTTGGGTATTGGATGAACCAAGATTCGTACTTTCCGATCAAACTCTTGGCTTCGTGAGTCAGCCTTTGGTGCGTTCCTCCTTGGAGTATTCTGGTAATATACATGAGGAAAGCATCATGTGCCCGTCTGAAATGGGCTTTCTCACTTAGCTGCAACTGTGGATAGCAATCATAGGACTTCAACTCATTCCCTCCATTGCCAACCACACCTTTGCAAATCAAGCCTGCATACCAATACGTTTTGGCCAGCATGTAAATGACATAAGAGCTCATGTAAAATGTCTTTGTCTTCTCCAGATTGACCAGCTGCTCATGGAGGCTACTGCTTATCATACGAGACCAATTGAACATCTTTACCCCTTCAGTGATTTCCTCGATGTAGTACATCCATGTTTCGAAAGGCGCGCCCTGAGGATTGCCAACTATTTTGTTCAACAAGATGATGATGTCTTTGTAGTCTTCCTTAAAGTCCGTGCACAGCAGCTTCTTAGGCATTTTCTTTGCAGATGCTCTTGGTTTCTCCAGCCATAATTTATTGATATTTGTGGCGCAAAGTTTTGGCTTGTCTTCATACAATTTTCTGGCATCTTCCTTGGTTCTATAAGAAGTCCTGTGATATGTCGGGATGCTGAAGGCCTCTTGTATAGCCAACTCTCTGAGGTGAGCTAGTACCCTCCTGTCAAGTGCAACAATTTGTCTGTCTTGCGCATTATAATGAATGGCGCACTCTACCATCAGCTCAGCACACTCAATTGTCGGTGGGAACCCGGCAACCTGAACAATGTTGTTCCTCATCATCCGTCGGGCAATGGGTGTTGGCAGGAATCCATCGTGCTCGTACATCCTCTTTTTAAATTCTTTGAAGTCGACATGTCCGAGGTTGGTGTCCGTGATATTTTTCCACTTCGAATTGATTTTGTACCCCGTTTGTAGCCCCTTACTGGCGAACTTCATCTGTGCTTGTCTGGATGGTTCTCCTCGGGTGGTCATCAACCTACAAATACAAAAATGATTAACATTAATATAAGAACTTTTAAAATTTGGTTACTCCGGGATTTTATCCGACAAATTTATACTTTCAGCTTGTTTAAAATATGAATTTCTGCAAAAAAGCAAGCTGAAAATGGAGAAATTTGCTAAGTGCTTGACAAATCTTGTGTCGGAATGACTGGAGAAGATTTAGAAAAGAATAGAAGAGCCTTGCCAATCAATTTCCAAACCTTTGAAAATAACTTTTGGCTGCAAACTAATTCTAACTTCTGAAAATGAAGAGAAGAAGTGCGCCATTTTTTGCTAGAGAATACTCTTTTTCTTCGAAATCACGTCTCCAGCTTAAGAATTTTCCTTTCTTCCAAGAAAATCGACGTTACTCTCAATATTTCTTCTTCCAAAATTTAGCTCTTGCAGATTTACAAGAGCTAAACTTCTTCTCAATCGAATTTGTGAAGAATGAGTTGTTGAAACTCATTATAATGCTGAGAGGTGCGCTTTTATTTAGTAATTGCCTTCTTTTCTCTTGAGTTTTTGATTTTAAAATTGTTTTCTTCTCTTCGTCTTGGCAAGTTTCCAATCTTTTTCGAAATCTCTAAGGCAAGATTCTAATTTTATCCAGGCGCCACCTTCAGCCATAATCTTCAGATTTTCTTTCTTTTTAAAATTTTGCCTAAGTGTTGAATACTTTAAAATGTTGGAAAATATTAAATTAATCATTAAATCTAATCTTCCAACCCATTTTATCTTTGAATTGCGGCAAAATTTAATTTTGTCTAAGGCAAATTGATTATCTCTCAAGTTACTTTCCGCCTTTCTCCAAACAATGAATATTTAAAATAAATTTTCCAAAGTGTTTGAAAATAATTAACAATATCCAAAGTAAATTAAATTTCCAACCCGCTCAATCATTTCCAACCCATTTAATATTGATACTTGGCAAGGTTTATTTATTCGTGGCTAAATATTTAAGTTTCCAATTATTCCATCTAGCCAAAGTGAACTTCATTATTTCCTCACCATTCTCCTCTTCTTGGGCAGACTTTATACTTAGCCGGACATCTGACTTAGTCAGAATTTTCAAATTTTCTCTCTCCTTCTGAGTTGGGCGGACTTGGAGGCCTCTCTGCCAATTATATTTTCTTCCGTGCCTTAGAAAATTTCTTCATGCTGAGAGGGGCGAACTTCATGCTTGCTTGGTCATCTCTTACTCTAGGCGTATTTTTTATCAATGCCTTAGAAAATTTCCTCCTCTTTCAAAGTTGGGCGGACTTGCTTGTTGGCTTGCCAATTTCCCCAAAGGCTTGGGCGGACTTGCTTGTTGGCTAGACGTTTGTTCATTTTCTTCAAGGGCGGACTTCATACTCTTCTTTCCAAGGCCAGACTTTGACCTCCACTTGCCAAGGGCGGACTTCCTTATTGCTTGTGCCAAGGGAGAACTTCCTTGACTCTTGCCATTTTCTCCCTTCCTATGGCGGACTTTGTGCTCTTCCTGCCTATGGCGAACTTGGGGCCTTGTCTTGCCATTCACTCCTCTCTCTGTGGCGGACTTCACCTTCACTTAGCTAGGGCGGACTTCTACTTGCTCATGCCATGGGCGCATTTTGTCTTGACTTTTCCAAGGGCGGACCATGGCTTCCACTTGACATGGCAGACTTTTGGCTCTCTCTACCAAGGGCGAACTTCAACTTTGGCCTACCAGTCCTTGCCTTTGGCTTGCCAGAGGCAAGGGTGGACTTTCCAAGAGGTCTGCCATTTTTCTCTCATGGGCGAGCTTCTCAGACTCTGCCATTTTTCATCAAACTTTGACCATTCGCCTTGATTTTCCTGTTGATTCTCCTCATTCTGGATGCGTGTTGACAATGGGACCCTAAAATGGCAACTTTCCAAAAATAGAAACTTTCTAAAAATAGAAAAAAGCAAAAAGCATCCCTAAAAAATAGGAACTCCACAATGGCCTAAAAATGCCAAAAATCAAAAAAGCGAAAAAGCAAAAAAATAAAATCCCTAAAAAATAGCAAGTGTCAGAATTGACCGAAAGCACAGGCGATCCTCGTCTTCTGGACTTTCGGAGCACTTCCATGACGTTTAGACACGTAAACAGGTTCAAAATCTCAACTTGGCCGGAGTGACTCTCGAAAACTCATATTTTGAACTCACGAAATTGCAACGCAAAGGGTGAAACCAAAAGAACTGGGGGTCCCCATTTGCAATGGGACAATGTGTGAAATAGGTCACAACACTTCCCTAGGCTATTGGACTTCCTAAAATCCACTAATTTAGTGATTAAGATTCCTCATTTCTACTTTGGTGATTGACATTGGAAATTCAAACTTCATCATTTTATTTTCCTTTGATGACACAATTTTTTTGATTGATGCTTCAAGAAAGACAAAAAAATGTTGATTTCTTTTGTGAGGTTTCAAAAGAAGTTTTAGTCAAGGTGGGTGAGGAGAATGTTGTGCAAATAGTTACAAAAAATGCAGCCAATTATGTTATTGCAAATAAACTTATCATAAATAAGCACCCATCCCTATTCTAGAGTTCTTGTTTTGCTCATTGCCTTGACCTTATATTGGAGGATCTTGACAAAACCCCATGGATTAGAACATGTGCGGAGCATGGTGAAACTATTTGCAAATACATATAAATCATGCTTGGGTCCTCAACTTAATAAGGAAGTATACAAACAAACAAACAAAAAATTGACTCCTAGAATAATCTACTTTGCAACAAACTTTATCGCATTGCAATTGTTGTTTCAATCAATGGTTATCTTGAAGCTGAAACAATTTTGGGCTAGAAATTGCTTGAATTAACAGAAGAACAGATTACAATATAAAGATGAGGTAGATGACTGTAGACATTTAAGATGTCTAACTACCTCAACTACTAACTACTGTAGATATAATTGACCATTATACAATATCAGAATATAATATTCTAACACCCTCCCTTAATGGTCAATCTACTAACTAGCCTAAAAAAAACAATTTGCAGGTCGTTTGGTCACAAATTCTTTAGAACACTCTGCTGCTACGGAGACCCTCCCTGGATCTGCAGATGTGAACGACCAAAAACCGAAAAACCGTCCAAAAAAAAAGAGAAGGCTGCCCCCTTCTTTAGAATGCGTTGCAACAAGAGACAAGAGCCTGCCACTAACTCTGCCACCGACATGAGTCTGCCACCAACCCTCCCAGAAACTGCAGAACTGCTGACCAGAAGTCATTACAAAATGTCCAACCTGATGTTAGATAATAGAGTTGTTCCTCCCTGAAACCAGAGACACACCGAGAACAGCGGACACGATTTTGAGGATAAATCGGCAAACCGTCGAAACTTTTGTAGATGAGCACAACGCTCCAAAGCAGACTGCAAGAAGCCAATTGTGCAGATGTTCGCCTCAGCAACTCCAAGGGCGACAAAAAAACTTATTGCAACAAAGTACGATTTTTGAGGAAAAAATCGCCAAACCCAAGATACAAATCATCGTTTTTTTCTTTTCCGGAAAAAACAGTAAAAACCAAATACCAGAGAGCCCTCCCGAACAACAGAAACCCTGACTAGGGTAGACAGGAAAAACTCTTAATTTTTTTAAGGAGAAAATTATAAACCCTAAAGACAGATTTTTTTTTCTTTTACAGGACAAAAAAATATTTAAAAACCCAAAATAAATTTTTTTAAGGGACAAAATTATAAACCCATCAAGTAATTTTTTAGGAAAAATTACAAAAACCAAATGATTTTTTTTAATAAGGGAAAAAATAAATTAAAAAATATTAAAACCCATACGAATTTTTTAACAAAGGAAAAAATATTTTTAAAACCCAAAATATATTTTTTTTAAAAAGGCTAAAAATTATAAAACCCCAAAATAATTTCCTGAGGACCCAAAAATTTTTGATGCACAAAATTGAAATTGCAGATTGGAACAGAGGGTTTTTCCAAACCCTAGTCGCAGACAATATGAAATCCTCAAAAAACGCAACCATAAAAATTTTGCAGAAAACCGCGGCCAAAAAAACCCTTGAATCAAAGATCGCGCGGGGGCTCCTTCAGAAAAAAAAACAAAAAAAAAAAAACACGGCTTCTAAATTTGCAAAAAACGCGTCAAAACAGGCTGAAAAATCACAAAATTGCGTCCAACAAAGCTTCAAAAATGCGGGTTGCAAGAGACAAATACCACAAACCCACGCAGCCTACAATTTTCGTCAGAAACGCGCCCTTTGGTCCCACAAATGCTTCACAGAAATCCGCGTCGAGCGAACAGAAAAAAAAAAATGCTAAAACACGAACAGAAAAAAAAACGCGAAAACGAACAATCGTCTGGTGCTCAGAAAGCGCGAGTTCAAATCGTAGGCGACATGCAAAAAACGATGATGAAAGACACGTGCCAGGACAACTTCACACCAATATGTCGCTTCTGAGAAAAAAACGAAAATAAAACCCTTGGTCATGCAGGATGCTCAAAACGAACACGCCATGAAACACACAAACAAGATCTTCTGTCACAGAGGGCACGGGCAACACAGAAGACAAGGGCCGGAATGAAGAAAAAAACGAAACCAGAAGCCGCCGCGGGTAGAGCAAAAACGCAATCAGAAAAGGTCATGAAAGACAGGCGCCCAACACTGAAAAAAATCCTTGCACACGATTTGCAGCAAGATGGTCGAATTTTCTATGAGAAAATACTCACGAAAATTTTAAACAGAAACCCTCAAAAATCTTTTGCAAACAATCCCCACGAATTTGCAGACAAAATCCGCCCAAAAGACAGGTCAAAACCCTTCACGGGTTTGAACACAAAAACCCGTCTTTGCAAATCGGTACCAAAACAAAGAGCCCTCCCAGAATCCTGAGCCCTCCCGTGAGGGAGACAAGCTCAGACCAGCTCTGATACCATGAAACAATTATGGGCTAGAAATTGCTTGAATTAACAGAAGAACAAATTACAAAATTAAAGAGGAGGTAGATGACTATAGAGATTTAAGATGTCTACCTACAAACTACTGTAGAAACAGTAAATAATTGACCATTAACAATAATGAGATATATTATTCTAACAGAAGCACATGGTTGGTAGCAAGGAGCTACCTACATTTTTATATGTTAATATTTTAGGACAAAACTTAGAAATGTTTAAAAAAGGGGCATTATAAATATTTAAGGGATAAGGAAAACCTGACGAACAACAACATAATCACCGACAGCCAGGCTAAGCTCCACATCAGTCTCAGCTTGAAATGCATGTATAACCTGTGAAAAAATATGCATCGAACAGAGATTTTAGAAAACCAGTACATAGACAACAAAAGCACACAAATCCTATAGGAAAATCACAACCATTAAAAGATTACATAGATTACCTCTCCTAAAAAATAGATAGCATTCTCAACAGATCTATCAAAGGATGAATTTCGAGAGCCGTGAGTACTGCTAAGGTTTGCTTCTTCATATGTTGGAGGAGGGGGGAAGTTATCAACAACAGCAGAGGGTGCAGGTTCAATACGCTGCCGGTCAGAAGCCATCTGAGGAAATAAGGACAGGATCAAAAGGAGATGTGGTTCAACTATAGCTCTAGTTTGTTAAAAACAAAAGACTGAAACAAATTACAGTTATTGCAGATGTTGCAGACATCTAAAATTGTACCTCTCTAAGAACCTCATTGAGAATTTGTGCTACTCTTAGGTTGTATGTACGTTCAGCTTCAACCTGGAAAAGACAAGCATCTATCAGCATTAAGCTGTGAAGTGCAACTTAATCTCCAATAGTATTAATCAATATTTTCCTGATAATGTAAACAGCTTCAACATGAGGGGCAAAGCACATACCATGGCAATCAAGCGCTGAAGAGTCAAACGTTGTTGTTGTGCTTCAACAGCTGCCATTGCAACTGCAGCTTCCTTTCCCAAAATTGCCATATTTGTCTTCAGTTCTTCCATCTTGCCTTCAGCTGCTTGCAATTTCATTGCATTATCTGGATTGCCTGTGGCTTCTCTGGCTTTCAGTTGGCGCCTTGCAACTTCTCCTGCCTGCTCATAGAACCAAGAGTAATTGAACCTTCTAAATAATCTTTTCAATATACGTGCTCCTTAGTGTCCATCATGTGAACAAATATTCAAAACTAAAAAATAAAATAAAAAATCATCAATCAAGCACTTTAATCAAAGCTTCAAGTAACTGTTCAAAAAGACTACAATTATATTGTTGTGCATGCAAAAAATAAATCTTGCTATCTAGCACCCAAAATCACCTGTGCTTCAGCCTCTTGTCGCAGCCGATCATATCGTTGAGCCAGATGACGGGCGTCTTCCAAGGGAGCTCCCATGACCATTGACCTTAAAGGCTCTGCAATCTGATAAGTTGCACATATGACAGCATACCAGTATCATATAAAAAATGATTTCCTAAGCTCGTAACATCATGGATTAATCAAACTAATTTTTGAATTCTGTATTTTACTTAACCAAAAAAATATTCGAAATCTTATCTATCACATAAAATTTATAAAGATGTAAAAAAGAAAACAAGTGGACCATCACCAAAAATTGAAGGCAGTAGCCTAAAGCCCGTTAGGCAACATTTCCTATGTGATCAAACCAACACATTTGAAACAGCTGTCAGCCTTTTTATCCCATCTTTATGGAATCGTCAAAAATCATGCTCATCAAACAATCTCAAAACCTAGCATTCCTTCGAAGAAAGAGAAGGTGTGATATTTAAAGATGGAGAAGCCCAAATAATATGGGTTTCTCCATGGAAGTCAAGGGAAGACAGGCTCTGTCTTCTCAAATAACAGGCCCTGATCTATTGTTTCATGGAAGCTTTCATGGGACACAAAAAGCTAAATGTGTGGACCAAAAAAAATGTAAATCAACAGGAACGATAAATCTACCCAAAGGGTATCTACTATTTCATGGTTGTCTTCTCGTCCAAGGTAGAGAAGAACCAGATCTTCCAAGATTTAACCTGGTCTATGAAGAGGGCAGGGTTCTTCACGAAGCATTGGCCCGTAGCTTTTTAACTCAATTGATGATTTCCCTAGAGCCTGTCTAGGTAAGTCTTCCTCTACTCTCAAAAGAATGCTGGCAAGAATCAGCACTCAGAAGAATAGGAGGAGCAATACAGGGGATTATAATAGCCTCAAAAATTCACAATGAAAATGCAGGGATACTAAACTATTGTAGATCTATGTCAACATGGTAACATACATCTAGAGAAAACCCTCAAAGACAAGCCTGTGCTGAAAGGAGTGGGGATCAAGGGGAACAGCCAATTGACTATGAAAACAACTCATTGAGAAACAAAATATGCCACAAGCATGGAAATCTAGCAAGGATATACTCCAAACAAGGTATAGCCCAAAAAATCTGCAAAGAAATGACATAAGGAAAAAGTAGATTAGAGTCCATAGAATCTATCTCAGTAAAACCATGTACGATAAGCACACAATAAGATCAGCAACCACATCGGCAGCTAAAAAAAAAAACTAGAAAGTACAGCTGGGAGAACAGACTCCAAAAGGCCTATCATCGGACAGCGAGTTTCCCACCCTCTTAATCAATCCATCTAACAATATATAACCCCTTTGAAATACTCAATGGCACTGGGGAGAAAAACATGCATGATATGGCCACTGAAACGAAAAAATGTCATTATCTCAAAAGCCAATGCAAGCTTCACTGTAATGACCACCCTGATTTTTAAACCATTTTTTTCCGAAATCCCACATATGTTTCCGACATCTATCATGCAGGCGTTTTGTCAAACACTTTGCTTAGTATTTGTTTCAATGTGTTTTGGTATAGGATCATTCAAAATGTGACTTGAGACTATGTTTGTTCAAACGGAAATCCCACAGTGCATAGATTATCATGAACATTTCAACAAACACTTTGCATGCATAAAGAAACAATTAATAACAACAATCTGACCTCAAACTCCAGCATATATTGATCTTCAAATGCTATGCTTGCTGTTACAAACTCAGAACTACAACAGCTGTGATATAATATCAAATGGTGTAGACCCACAATGATACAAATATCAGACAAATAAACACTGCTAAAGCATGTCCCAATGAGTGTTGTAGCTGTATAAGTCCAAAAATCTGCCTGCTAACACCAAAAACTACTAGTGACTACTTCTAACAGCATCACCTTGGGGCTGATTCCAATATTACATCAAACTAGAAGTGCTTTTAAAAATTACCATATCCCCAAACCCCACATGAGCTTCATATAAAACAGGTTTACACCCAAACAGCAGAAAAGGCACTACAAAGGCACCGATACATTTCTTCAACCAAAGCATAACTCATAGAAAGAATGCAATTTGCTCCAGCACTTCAAACAAGCATTAAGTACATGATGTCTCTATGGCATCCACAACCCATTACAATGTTTTATTTTATTGATTTCACCAGAATTATTCCTTTATTCAATCAGGATGATATCATATTTGTCTATAAGCCATTCCCGTGAATAGCTATGAAACTAACCCCCAAACCAACTACTCATGGAAAAGTTCTGAAAATTAACATTTGTTTCATTTATTTATCTATTTATTTATATACTTACTACTATAATCTAACCTACAATATACTATATAAATGTAATATAATCTCCATCAGCTGCATCATATTGAATTTTATTCCTCGTAGAGAATTCCACCAAAGAGGTGTCTGAAGCAGAAATGTGTGTAATGATTTCCCAATGCAAGAAATAATTATCAACCTCACTAGCCCACCTGTTCATGATAATCTATGCACTGTGGGATTTCCGTTTGAACAAACATAGTCTCAAGTCACATTTTGAATGATCCTATACCAAAACACATTTCAACAAACACTTTGCATGCATAAAGAAACAATTAATAACAACAATCTGACCTCAAACTCCAGCATATATTGATCTTCAAATGCTATGCTTGCTGTTACAAACTCAGAACTACAACAGCTGTGATATAATATCAAATGGTGTAGACCCACAATGATACAATGCGGCTATCAGACAAATAAACACTGCTAAAGCATGTCCCAATGAGTGTTGTAGCTGTATAAGTCCAAAAATCTGCCTGCTAACACCAAAAACTACTAGTGACTACTTCTAACAGCATCACCTTGGGGCTATGATTCCAATATTACATCAAACTAGAAGTGCTTGGCTTAAAAATTACCATATCCTCAAAACCCCACATGAGCTTCATATAAAACAGGTTTACACCCAAACAGCAGAAAAGGCACTACAAAGGCACCGATACATTTCTTCAACCAAAGCATAACTCATAGAAAGAATGCAATTTGCTCCAGCACTTCAAACAAGCATTAAGTACATGATGTCTTCTATGGCATCCACTTCAACCCATCAAAAATCAATATACTTTAACGCACTCATCAAAATCTTCTTCAATCTTCACCCAGAAAATATAATATTTAGTATAAATCTCCTTTATATTTGTTTCAACTGTAGCATGAAAATAAATCATTTACCAACAAATCTTTCAACTGGCAACATTCAGCTCACAAGCAATCTTTGTATGAAATTGCTCCAAGTCTTCAACACTCAACACAAGCGTAGATTTGGATAAGTCTACCGGCAAACCAATCTGCGTAAATTGTAAATCTGAATGAGTCACACAATATTAAACAAGGAGGATCTTTCATCACCATGGCTAATCTTCTCGAAGAGGATTTTCATCCTCAAGAAGGCTGAGATGAACAAAGTTCAATCCCATAAAACCACAAGGGTTTCACAAGAGGAAATAAAATAATTTGCATATCCCAAATGAGCTCTCTAAGTCTCCTTTTATACTTTTCCTGCCGAACTTTCTAGAAGCTATATGTTTAAATTCACTTCAACAAACTCTTTTTGGCTCCAAGAGACCCGTTTTATGAAATAATAATATTGTTTGATGTGCAAGGTCCCCTTTATAAGTGTCCATGGTTTAAAACTTTTGATTACCTTTCCAATGAGCTATTACACTAAGTTGTTTTTTGAATTAATTCATAAAATTAAGCAACCTTAGTGAAATTATTAAATTAATGCTCATTAATTCACCCAAGTGGCGGAAACCACTAAACACTATCAGAATCAACATCTGACTATATTAGAATGACATTGATTATGAAGAATTATAATTGGAGTCAACCGGGTGACTTACTATAAATAGATTCTCTCTACAAGAATCTTGGAGAACACACCGAAAGTCAGATCACTTCTAAAAGTGTCATAAGGGTCTTTAAGACCCATTGAGCTCGCTACCAATAACAAACATCTCTGCAAAACACAACCTACATGCTCCAAGAACCGTGGAGATCCTCTCATCAAACACCAAGCTGCTTCAGTCAAAACTAGAGCCAGACAAATGCTTACAAATCAGTATACTTACAAACCAAAGTAAAGCCCTTCAAGAATACTACTCAACAACAGAGGAAAAAGAAAACTGTTGATGATATAGGAATCCCAAAAATAGGGAAAAATTAAAAAAGGAACCAAAGACAAGCATCTAGAAAAATAGAAAGCCAATACCAATAGAGAATAAAGATCCAAACACAATTAAAAATTACAACACAATCAACTTAATGATGTTGATTTGTAACCCTCAATTTACTAAATTAAAAGAAATTAGGAGCATCTCAAGAACAAAAGCATTCAATAATGGGCATTCTCTCTTGGAACATATGTATGTGGAGCCCTCAAGAAATTCCAACAAGAAAAAATTCTACTCGCTCAAGTAAGATTGATGTCAAAGGTTGAAGAAGGAAATCGATAAGACCAAAGGCAACTAAATCATAATTATATCTTTATTGTATTTCTCATACAACAGCAGCAAAATCCTTATTCTTTATAGGTTCCTATACTGAAGTTTAAAATAAAATAAAATTGATATTTGAAACTGTAGGCCGACCTGCAAATGTTTTGGCGCCTTGTCATGTCCCCGCCCATGACTAGGCACTTTTTGAAAATTGGCAGGAAAACTGTGTTCTTTAACACCACATAATATTAATAATAATACCATTAAATTTAAATTATTAATTAATAATATTTAAATTTATATTTTTCAACTGTGGCCAACTTCCTTTCAGGAAGGCGTTTAGATTCTATGGCCGACCTCCTCAGATTCATATTTATATTAGCTCATTTCTTTTTGGATGGTATGGAGTTGGACGAATTGTGGAAGATATCACTTGCTAATAGGGACGGAGCCCTCTGCCAGTGATTCCAAGTGAGACGTCAATCTTCACCTGGAGTCGAGTGTCTTCTGCGATTTACTCCAACATTATATGATTGTTCTTTTATTCATCTCAAGCGCTTATCTGATTGCTTCCACTTCTCTTTGCAGTATTACAGTTTGGGTCACATACACAAAGGGAAATAGACTTGGCGACTGAGCGATTCAGCATCTGGTGGAGCCTTTGGCTCTCGCCTACTTCCCATCGCGAGAGCTCTGTTCATGTTCGACAACTCTAAAATATTGATGCAAACTTTCAGTAATGCCAATATTCTTTGCCAACTGAAGACAATTGATATATGTTCGAGTTTGCACAAACATCTGCCAGACACTATAATGTCCCCATTTTAGCCCTACGCTCTTCTTGAGGTTTTAGCCTATTTCCGGAAACTCATAGGCTAAGTAGAACTGAAAATTAGGGTTTCCTATTTTTTAGGAGGTTTCAGATGCAATTTTGAGGGCTTGCATGCATGGGTTTTTGATGCATGTTTGGTGAAGTTTTCTGGGTTTTCAGAAAGCTTCAAAATGGTGTATCATGCATCTCCATCTGATAACTTTTCCAGGCACTTACTATTTATAGTAAGTCATGTTGGCTTCCCGGATTGTACTCAGAAGGCATTTGGAAACATTTACTATTTATAGTAAGTCATGATTACTGCTCAAATGAAGTTGTGCAAACTTACTATTTATAGCAGTTGCTATTTTCAGTAAATCTATTTATAGCAGTATCTTTCTAGCAGCAGTTCAATCATTTGCAGTTCACATTTTGGGCAGTGTGGCTGTTCAACTAGCTTTTTGAAGGTTTTTGAAGTTAACTTACTATTTTTGGCATTGGCTATTTTTAGTAAGTCTATTTGCGGCAATGACACCATCAGCAATTATGCTCAGGTCATCATTCTATTTCTGGCAGAATCGGTTTGGATGTTGACTTTGGGTTTTGGCTTTTATCCCTCCTTGGACTGAGTCCCAGACTTAGTCAATTTTCATATCTTAAAGTTGTACCCCATGCCTAGGCTTGATGACTTTAAGTTGTCTTAATGAAGGGGACATAAGGGGGTCGATTTTCATAAGCATTTAAATGTTTGTTTTAAATGTTTATTGTTGCATTTTGAAATGGACGCCAAAAAGGGAAATGTTTTGATATTTCAAATAAAGTAATTGCTAAAAGGTGGCGTCCCTTGGAGGAATTGAACAGTTTCTTGTTGGGAGTTACAGTTTGCTTCATTTGCCAATTTGAAGCTTATATATTGGTGCTTTGCTCTTTGTATATCATCTTGGAAATTGGAAAGTAAAGTTACGCTTCTGGTTTGAATCCAAAACCTAGCTAAGGGGGAGCTTAGCAAATTCATTCCATTCTTCGGGCCTGAAACTATGGCTCCCTAGGTGGATCATTATGGCTGTATTTCACGTAGAAATACAGATGGAGCTTCAATTTGATGAAATCGAACAGGTTGTTGATGTAAAACCTATTTTTTAAGTTGCTGATTTGCCATGGCTGAAGCTGATTTCTGCTCATAGCTTCAACATGGATTTTTGTTTCATTCTGGGTGATCGTCCATGTTGTTCTACTGTGAAGGGCGCCCCTTTCTGGAAAGTTTTAGAATTTTTGGTTGAGTGTGGATTTTTTAAGAGAAGGTCGACCCTCTTGGCAGGGCATACCATCTCACTAGGTTTGCATTGGGAAACGTGCCTCATGTTGCTGCTGTATTTGGCTCGTTCTCTCCTTGAGGTTTGGGCGCACATCTCCTAGCTGTCGTTGGGCTGTGGTTTGGGAGCTTTCCGAGTTGATTCGGAAAAGATAAGTCCGTTTTGGTGAAGTCATAGCTTGCTAGTCTGATTTTCTGTACCTTATGTTTCTGATCAGATTAGTTAAGTTTATTACTATTGTTGTTTTGAGCTTCATTTATTCATCAATTCAAGTTGTAAACGTTAGAGGAAGTGATACTCTAACCATTGCTTATTTTGAGAATTCATGGTTGATATCTTGCAGCTGTTTAGTAATTGTTTGTAAGCTGATTAGTAGTACTAACAGCAATTTGTTTACTTGCTGCAATTTACTTTGTTGTGTTCCCCCCACGAAAATAAAGTGGTTGTGTGGATTGTATACCCCCCACAATTTAAGTGGAAGTGAGGTTAATTGGCTGGCTTGCCGCCTTTAAATGTTTGTAATAATCACACCCACGAAATAAGTGGAGTATTCCCACCGCTTGTGGATGCCTGCATCGACAGAAGAAGTTGTATTTCAGTTTAATATCTAGCACTCCACCATATGTTAGCACCTCGCCTTGCAAAAGGATCTTGCATGCACATTCTTGGTGTCGAGTTTAGCTCTCTATTTTCAGTTGTTATCAAGTTAGTAGATCCTAGGGATCCTCTGACCATATGCCCACCCCTCCTCCTTAAATGGTTTTAGGGTGCATTCTTGGTTAGAGTTGTTTCAGCTGTGTTTTGGTTTAGAGCTAATTCTTAACGGGTGCATGGTTTGCATTGTTGTGACTGAAAATTAAAGGGAAAAATTAAGGGGTATATTTCAGACACTCGCCGTCGACAATTAACTTCCCATGGTGCCATGGGACAAGTCGCGTCCATCTCTGAGTGACGCCTCCACCAGTTTCAATGGGATCGAGCAAGGTGTGTTTCTCCGAACAACAGCATATTACTGTCTCAACCAGTCCCAAGACCCGTGATTTGGTTTATACCTAGACCGGGTTGTGCAAACGAAGTTGTATGAATTGAATAAAGAAATAGAATATAAATGTATTAAGTCCGCTCAGTTGTCTATGTGGAGTTTATCTCCAGTCTGGTCCTGTATCCGTATTAATTCCCCTGTGTTGAACATATTCCAGTTTGCATCAGATTTCAGAATACTCGGGCCATTGGTATCTCTGTTCATGTTTAATGCCAGATTTGAGTGACATTATTGCTTGTGTGGTAATCTGATCACTTATACTGTTTCTACTGGTGTTTGTGAACTATTTTGTGCAAGAGTATTTCAGGGAATTGTTTGCTTTAATTCTGTTTTTGGGAAGTGTCTGTTACTCCATCCTGAGCAAGCATATTACACGCCCATATTGGAGAGAGAAAGAAAATTAAAAGGGCTGGCCGACATCTTAAGGCAGTGCTACCTCTCTTTGACAAGGCCGGCTCCCTTAGCAAAGGTGCCTTGTAATAAAGGAGTTGAAATTAAATTAAATTAAGTTGTTTTATGAGTCAGACCCTAGAAGAGTCCCCTCCTTTGGAATAGGCGTCTCCTTTCATGAAAAGGCATGTTAAATGGTATATAAGGCAATAAGATGGAGAATAAGAAAAGACAAGTAATGCAATGATAATTATTCCAATTTGATCAGACCTAGAGCAGAGAATATGAAGGGTATTGGAGATTTATTTTAAAGAAGTCTATGAGCAAATCCAACGGTGATTTATAGCAGACATTGTGCCTCATTTGGAGCAAAATTTGGATCAGAAATTGCATCATTTTGGTGTAGAGATCTAAGGTGAACTTGAGCAGAGATATAAGGCAGATTTGGAGCAGAAATATAAGGTGAACTTGAGCAGAGATATAAGGGAAATTTGGAGCAAAGATTAAAACAGAATTGGAGCAGAAATAAGTGAAATTTTGGAGCAGATCCAAGAGAAGATTACGGCAGATTTGAGCAGACCTTTTGAGTTGATTTTATTGCAGATTTAAGGCAGAATTTGGGAAGGAATTATAGTAGATCTAAGAGGAGATTATAGAAGATTTGAGTAAACCTTGTTGTGCTAGAGGTTGGTGCCCAATTGTGGGGATTGATGTCTCCGGTGGGTTGGTGCCTACGAAGATAAGTGGGGATTGGTGTCTCCAGTGGGTTGGTGCCTATGAAGTTTGTAAGAGAAATTTTATATAAGCAATATTTTGTTCAGTATTGTGTTGCATAGTTGTTAGATCTTGTGTGATTGATATTGCTACAGTTGTTAATTTTTGAAAAAGTAAAAGCTTGTCTTATTTTAATTCAGCCCCACCCCCCCCGCTACTCCCCTCCCCACCATCCCCCCTCTCAATATAAGTGTGTGCTCATCAATTGGTATCAGTGTGAGGTTCCTTCAAGAATAGCCTAACCGCTCAAGAATATATCTCAAAAGCACACACAGCATGTCAAGAAGGTTTCTCTTCATAAAGAGCCCCATTGTTCAACGAAACAAACTATGCATTCTAGAGTGTAAGGATGCACACCTACCTTGTGGCACTTGGATTTGATATTTTGGCAATTGGTAGTGGTTGGTTATATTGCACCATCCTCTCCACCAATGGATCAAACCAGAAAGAGGGCTAGTGAAAATAATGTGAAGTTATGAACGCCATTTTGTGTAGCTATCGGAATCTGAATTTGTCAAGGTGATGCATTGCAGGTCAACAAAACAAAAGTGGGACAAGTTTAAAATACTTATAAAGGTGATCAAAAGGTTAAGAAGGCCATGCTCCAAACCCACCGGAGACAATTTGAAAGTCTTGAGATGAAGTACGAAGAAAACATAGCCACTTAACTACTCTGCATTGATGAAATTGTGAACACCACCATTTGAGGACTTGGTGAAGAAATTGAAGAATCCATGATCATGCAAAAGGTACTACGATCTCTTCCTTTGAGATTCGATGCAAAAGTTTCCGCTATTGAAGAAATGAAGGACCTAGATACATTGAAGATGGACAAGTTGCATGGGATTCTCACAGCATAGGAAATGAGGACTAAGAAGAAGACATCAAAGCATGAAGCCACCTTCAAAGCCTTGAAAAAGATGAAGAATAAAGAACCCAAATCAAGTGATAGTTCAAGCAATGGTGAAGAAACCCAATTCATGAGAAAGTTCAAGAAAGGATTCCACAAACACAAAGATAAGTGTACTCTTAAATGTTTTAATTGTGGTAATATAGGACATTTTGCTGCTAAGTGTCCACAGGCCAAAAGTGAAAGTAGTGATGAGGAAGAAGACTATAGCAAAAAGAAAGGAAGGAAACATCACCATCACAAGAAGATTCACATACAAGGCAAGCATGAAAAGGACTTCCGTAAGCATGAAAAGGAGTTCCGTAAGCATAAGAAAAGCCTCTACTCCAAGGAAGATAGTAGCTCATCTAAAGAGAGCAATGGAAGCATTTCCAACAATAATAGAGAAGAGATTATATTCATGGCAATAGTAAAAAAGGACGATGCCCCAGAAAGTGAAGACGAAGAAAAAGAAGAAATGGATTTAGAAGAGGAAGAGTATGATGAAATGGATTCGAAAGTTGATTTTGAAGGAGAACTGATTTGTGCCCTAGATGAGATTGAGAGGCTTAGAAAGAAGAATTCAAAGAAAAAACTACAGCTTCAAGAGGATAGTGAATCTAAGGCAAAATTGTCACAAAACCTTGAAGAATTGGAGATGATCATAGATCTGAAAGTTCAAATTGAAGAGCCAAAGAAAATAGAGGAAGAGGTACGAATCCAATTGAAAGCAAAAGAAGACAATTGTGAGAGGCTAAAGTTCGAGATTGTTGTTTTGAGAAAGCAATTGGAGAAAACAAGTGCTCAATTGGGCAAAGATCTGAAGAATGAGAAGAGTACGAAAATGTTAGATAATATTCTCAATTCCCAAAGGCTGACTTACAATAAGAGTGGTATTGGTTATGAAGATAAATGGAGATGTTATCAAAAAAATTCATCAATAGTGAGAGCACCAAGAAGGAAGAAGGTAATGTCCCTCACAAGAACAACAAGGGTAACTACAAAAGATCATTCCTTTCAAGACAGGCAACCATGACCAGGTTCCAACACTCTTTCTATAGTTATTGTTTTTTATGCAATCATTTTGGTCATAAGGCAAGAGATTGTAGAGCACATGTGAGATATAATTATGGTTCAAACAAAAATAGAATTTCTTATGGGTTCTCAAGAAGGAACTATAATTCCTTTGCTCTTTTAGTGGATTACAATGTTATATGCTATAAGTGCAACAATTATGGTCATCTAACATGCTTTTGTAGAAGTGGTTTTGTGAAACCACCTAGATGGAACAAGGAAGAGGATACCATGGCCAAACAAAAGGGAGAACCTACAATATTTTAGAAGAGGAAACAAGAGCAAGAGAAGGAAAAATCTATGCTTGTGCAATATCTTTCAGCTACATTGAGAAGAAAATTCAGAGATAGATCAGCTAATGCATATTCTATATGAATGTAATAAAGCATCTCGTTGCTATTGATGTCAATAGAGGGGAGTTGCAGAAAGGGGGAGAGTTACAACAAGGAAGAATGATGCCGCCAATGTCAAGAGGAAGTATTACAGACAAGGGAAGTTTTCTTTGTGAAAGTACTAAGTTTCCCTTTGCCATTGATGTCAAAGGGGTAGAGATACAGAAAGGACGAGTAGTGCAAAAGGAGAGAATTATGTTTGTCTTGCCATCAATGACAAAGGGGGAGATTGTTGGAAATACTGTCATTGATGTAAAAGGGGCATGGACAAGATAGTTTATCATTGATGTCTTGTTGTCATTGATGTCAACGGTTGAAAAAGAAAATCGATAAAGCCAAAGGCCACTAAATCATCATTATATCTTTATTGTATTTCTCACACAACAACACCAAAATCCTTATTCTTTATTGGTGCCTATATTGAAGTTTTAAATAAAATAAAATTAACATTTGAAACTGCAAGCCGACCTGCAGATGTTTTGGCGGCAATATTGGAGAGTGAGAAAATTAAAAGGGCTGGCCAACCTCTTAAGGCAGTGCTACCTCTCTTTGACAAGGCTGACTCCCTTAGTAAAGGTGCCTTGTAATAAAGGAGTTAAAATTAAATTATATTAAGTTGTTTTATGAGGTTGGCCCTAGAACAGTTGCCTCCTTTGGAATAGGCGCATCCTTTCATAAAGAGGCATGTTAAATGGTTTATAAGGCAATAAGATGGAGAATAAGAAAGACAAGTAATGCAATGATAATTATTCCAATTTGATCAGACCTAGAGCAGAGAATATGAAGGGTATTGGAGATTTATTTTAAAGAAATCTATGAGCAAATCCAAAGGTGATTTATAGCAGACATTGTGTCTAATTTGGAGCAGGATTTGGATCAGAAATTGCATCAATTTGGAGCAAAGATATAAGGTGAACTTGAGCAGAGATATAAGCCAGATTTGGAGCAGAAATATAAGGTGAACTTGAGCAGAGCTATAAGCCAGATTTGGAGCAGAATTATAAGGTGAACTTGAGCAGAGATATAAGGGAGATTTGGAGCAAAGATTAAAGCGGAATTGGAGCAGAAACAAGTGAAGTTTTGGAGCAGCTCCAAGAGAAGATTATATCAGATCTGAGCATACCTTTTGAGGTGATTTTATTTCAGATTTAAGGCAGAAATTGGCAAGGAGTTATAGTAGATCTAAGAGGAGATTATAGCAGATTTGAGTAGACCTTGTTGTGCTAGAGGTTGGTGCCTCTCACATTGAAGAGATTGGTGTCTCTCGCTGGGTTGGTGCCCAGTTGTGGGGATTGGTGTCTCCAATGGGTTGGTGTCTACAAAGTTTGTAAGAGAAGTTTTATATAAGCAATATTTTGTCGTGGTTTTCTCCCATAAGGGTTTTCATGTAAATCATATGTACTTCTTGTGTTGCATAATTGTTAGATCTTGTGTGATTGATATTGCTATGGTTGTTAAGTTTTTAAAAAGTAAAAGATTGTCTTATCTTGATCGCCCCTCCCCCCCTCTCAGTATAAGCATGTGCTCATCAATGTACATGGAGCCCTCAAGAATCTCCAACAAGAAAAATTCCACTCACTCAAGAAAGATTGATATGATTATACTCCAAGAAACGACAAACATGGAGGAAATCAACCAAATCAAACTCATAAGCATTTGGGGAAGTAAGCAAACCAACATCTGCTCCCAAAAAAAAGTCACAATCCTCTAGAATCCCCAAAGTTATGCACCTCTTATCACTCTATATTCCCATGGCACTCTGCTTCTTGCTTTCTTTTGCATGATATAGGAAAGCGGTATATTGTTGCTAATATCTGTTGATGTTAATTCAGCGTCGGTCTTCACTAATACATGGGCCGACCTTATAATTAAGTTATTCAATGTACTTATTCTGGCCGACTTTATTTATTATTAAAATGTTTATCATAAGGCCGACCTATATGAAGAGGCGCCAAGAAGGTATATATACAAAGTCACCTTTTGATGTTGATACACATTCGAATACACACAAAGAAGTTCGCTATTTTGGCAGAGCAGAATTCGCAGTCATAGAAGAAGCTCATACTTGGATTCGCATACCTAGAAGAAGTTCATACTTGAACAGCAGATCATCATTTTGTAGCAGCAGATCGATTTCAAGGAGAAACATATTCTTTTGTATCTTTGCATCTAAGAGAGATGCTATTATTCATTGTATCAAATTCGGCATTGTGTTGGGCCTGAGTTCAAGAAGATTTCTGCTCTTATTCCTTCAATATATAAGAGATATATTTGCTGGGTTTTTCTCCCTCAAGAGGAGGGTTTTCCCAGGGTATCTTGTTGTGTTCATTGTCTTATGTTTTGCATTTCTTTTATTCAATTGATTAAATAATCTGATCTAAGAAACACTAACATGGTATCAGAGCGGGTGTGAAAAAGATCGTGATCAGATTTAGTTCGCAACACTTATTCTTTTTCAGTCTATCTTCCAAATTTCTCAAGATGGTGAACGGTCTGAAAATCGAGGATAGACTCGAAGGGATCTCGAACTACATATCATGGAGATTCAGGTTCATGCTAACCTTGGAAGAGAATGATTTGGCTGAGTTTGTGAAAACAAAAGTTCCCGAACCTGAGGGGGAAGAAGAGAAGCTGCAGTGGAGGAAGAAAGACACTAGGGCAAAGAAAGCATTGGTTGATTCCGTCAAAGATCATATTGTACCAATTATCTTCAAGTTGGATACAGCAAGAGAGATGTTTACAACCTTGGAAGAGATGTACGAAATCAACAACACCAGTCGTGCCCTTGCTCTGAAGCAACAACTTCATCATGTGAAAATGGAGAAAGGAGAATCTGTTATTACATACTTCATGAGGATTTCAGAGATAAAAGATCAGCTCTCCACTATTGGACACATGATTGATGATAAAGAACTGACTATGCTTGCTCTCAATGGTCTTCCGCTTTCATGGGAGGCATTCATCCAAGGAATCAGTGCAAGATCCGAACTTCCTAAGTTTGATCGATTGAGGATTGATTGCATTCAAGAAGAGTCAAGACTAACAGCAAGGGGGATTGGTCAAAGCTCTAAGAATGAAGAATTACAAGTTCTTACCTCTCATTCATCAAACAAAGGAAAAGGCCTTAAGAAAGGATTCTTCAAAAGGAATCGAGAAGATGGAAATGATGATGCTCCTACCTTCAAAAGAAAACGAGACATGTCCAAGATTCAATGTTTTCGTTGTGATAAGTATGGTCACTTTGCGAGGGTGTGCCCTCAACGACCTAAGCTTCAAGTTGCCACTGCAGATATTGAAGAAGTCACTCCACAAAAGGACTCCAGTAATTATCTATTTTATTCAGCCTTGTCTAGCAATGTTACTACGGACTCTTACACTTGGTTGATTGACAGTGGTGCTTCTAGACACATCACCGGATTCAGGAGTCACCTTTCAAACTTAATGGAAAGCAACTCTAGTGATCAAGTTGTTATTGGAGATGATGCTAGATATTCTGTAAAAGGGTTTGGAAATTCCACTCTTCACTTGGATTCTGGAATTTCTTTGGAATTGAATGATGTACTGTTCGTACCAGGGATAAAGAGGAACCTTGTTTCAATTTCAGCATTAGAAGACAAAGGTTATCAAATTGCCTTCTCTAAAGGGAAAGTTCTTATATGGGCAAAGAACTCCAGCTTCAAATCTGCTCAAGTGATTGGAGTTAGACATGAATGTCTCTACACGCTGTGCACTCGTCCTCTTCAAGCACTTGTGCATAACAGTACCAGCATGTGTGAACTTTGGCATCGAAGATTGGCTCACATTCACTTTCGTGCTCTACCTATCATGGAGAAGATGGTCACCGGTCTTCCGAAATTCGATCAAGAACATGAAGGTACTTGCAAGGGATGTGCCCTAGGCAAGAACACAAAAGGTATGTTCCATTCCAGTGAAAGTAGATCTAAATGTATTCTTGATCTCATTCATTCTGATTTATGTGGTCCAATGTCTATTGCATCATCTAGTGGTTTCTTGTATTATATTATTTTCATTGATGATTACTCTAGAAAGACTTGGATTTATTTCTTGAGATCGAAAGAATCAGAAGAAGTATTAGTAAGATTCAGAGAATTCAAAGCGCAGATTGAAAATCTGTCTGGGAAGAAGATCAAAGTATTAAGATCTGATAATGGTGGAGAATACACTTCTGGCACTTTTCGAGACTTTTGTATTGAAGCAGGGATTAAGAGGGAGTTCAGTGTTCCCTATAATCCACAACAAAATGGTATTGCTGAAAGGAAGAATAGGTCTATTGTGGAAGCAGTGAAAGCTATGATCCATGATCAAGACTTACAAATCTCCTTTTGGGCTGAAGCATCAAGAACAGCCGTCTATGTTCAAAACAGGAGTCCCCACAGGATCTTAGAGAATAAAACTCCTGAAGAAGCATTCTCAGGCGTGAAGCCTGAAGTTAGTCATTTGAGGATCTTTGGCTGTCCAGTCTATGTTCATATTCCAAAGGAAAAGAGAACAAAGCTAGAACCTTCTGGGAAGAAAGGAATTCTTGTAGGCTACAGTGAGACATCAAAAGCTTACAGGATCTACATTCCAGGACAGAAGTCTATTGAGATTAGTAGAGACGTCACATTTGAGGAAGATGTTGCTTATAGGAAGTCCAAAGGCACTCCGATGGAGGTCGATGAAGAAGAACCTCCTCAAGATATGGAAGTTGACCATATCCCAGAGAATCTGAGGAGGATACAGAACCTAAAGAAGATATTGATCCAGCTGAGCCTTTGGATCCTACTGATGGGCCTCTAGACATTGTGATTGGAAAGAAAAGACCCCTTTGGGCTCGCAGGACAATGCAGGAAGCAGAAAGGTTTGTAGCTCCAAGAGGAACCTTCAGAGAAAGCAAGAGACCTCACAAGTTCTCTAGCTATGTTGCCTTGATGAGTCAGATTATTGAGTCAGAACCTTCAAATGTTGAAGAAGCTTCTAGTCAACAAGTATGGAAAGATGCCATGATTGAGGAGTATCAGTCTATACTTAAGAACAATGTTTGGGATATAGTTCCTAGACCCAAAGACAAATCTGTGGTATCTTCTAAGTGGCTCTTCAAGATCAAACATGCAGCTGATGGGAGCATTGAGAAACACAAGGCTAGATTTGTGGCTAGAGGGTTCTCACAAAAAGAGGGAGTTGACTATGAAGAAACTTTTGCTCCTGTGGCTCGTTACACGTCTGTTAGAACCATCATTGCTATTGCCGCATCTAGAGGATGGAAGATTCACCAAATGGATGTAAAGACAGCTTTTCTAAATGGCATAATAGAAGAAGAGGTTTACATTGAGCAACCAGAAGGATTTGAGGTACATGAGAAAGAATCTCATGTCTGCAAGTTGAAGAAGGCCTTGTATGGTCTTAAACAAGCTCCTCGTGCTTGGTATGAAAGAATTGATCAGTACCTTTCAAGTTTGGGTTTCTCAAAGAATGATGCAGATTCTAACCTCTACTTCAAAGTAGTAAATGGTGAAGCATTGATTTTAGTTCTATATGTTGATGACTTGATCATTACTGGTGAAGAACATCTAATACTAAAATGCAAGAAGGAATTAGCTTCAGAGTTCGAGATGAAGAATCTAGGTCTTATGCATTACTTTCTTGGCTTAGAAGTTTGGCAAAAGCCAAATGAGATGATTCTAAGTCAAGGCAAGTATACTGTTGACATTCTCAAAAGGTTTGGTATGCTTGACTGCAAACCTATGTCTACACCCATGGAGTCTAATTTAGATAAGTTGAAAGAAGCTGCAGCTAGTTCAGAACCAGTGGATTCTACGATGTATAGACAGTTGATTGGTTCATTGATGTATCTAGTTAACACTAGACCTGATATCTGCTATGCAGTGAGTGCACTTAGCCAGTTTATGTGTGAACCAAAGCAAATACATCTTGTAGCAGCTAAACATATCCTGAGATATTTATGTGGCACAATTGGATATGGGTTGAGATATTCTTCAAATGTGGATTTGGAGCTGCATGGTTTTACTGATTCTGATTGGGCAGGATGTGTCTCAGATCGGAAGAGTACTTCTGGTTGTTGCTTCAGTTTGGGGACTGCTATGATCTCCTGGTGTAGCAGGAAACAGTCTTCAGTGGCCTTGAGTACAACTGAAGCAGAGTATATTGCAGCTTGTGTGGCAGCTCGTGAGGCAGTGTGGCTTCGTAAGCTCCTTGCAGGATTGTTTGGTCAATCAATGGAGCCTACTATCATACACTGTGATAATCAAAGCTGTGTGAAGCTTTCTGTCAATCCTGTGTTTCATGACAGAACAAAACATGTTGAGATCAAGTACCACTATATTAGAGATATGGTGCAAAGGAAAGCTATACAGTTGAGGTATATCAGCACTGAAGAGCAAACGGCAGACATTCTCACCAAGCCTCTCGCCAGGATGAAGTTTGTATACTTCCGAGAGAAACTTGGTATGGTGGAGAATGCAGCCTTGACTGAGAAAGAGTCTCAGTAATCAGTGATCCTTATTGAGAATGCAACTCTCTGCTGAGTGAGAGTTGAGGTGCAAGCCCTTGTTAATACAATTCTCTGCTGAGAGAGAGTTGAGGTGTAAGTCCTTGATAATGCAATTCTCTGATGAGAGAGAGTTGAGGTGAAAGCCCTTGTTTCCACCCTCTGGGAGAAGCTATGGTGGATGTCATGTGTGTGACTCCATGACAACATCACGTGAGAGAATCCGTGATGAGTTTTTACCATCTATGGGAGTAGCCATAATGGTTAATATCACGTTGAGGTGATATTTTATTTTGTTTTCATTCTAACATAATGTGTCTTGTGCAGATGGTAGTTCATCCCTAGCTGAGAGGGAGTGTTGATGTTAATTCAGCGTCGGTCTTCACTAATACATGGGCCGACCTTATAATTAAGTTATTCAATGTACTTATTCTGGCCGACTTTATTTATTATTAAATGTTTATCATAAGGCCGACCTATATGAAGAGGCGCCAAGAAGGTATATATACAAAGTCACCTTTTGATGTTGATACACATTCGAATACACACAAAGAAGTTCGCTATTTTGGCAGAGCAGAATTCGCAGTCATAGAAGAAGCTCATACTTGGATTCGCATACCTAGAAGAAGTTCATACTTGAACAGCAGATCATCATTTTGTAGCAGCAGATCGATTTCAAGGAGAAACATATTCTTTTGTATCTTTGCATCTAAGAGAGATGCTATTATTCATTGTATCAAATTCGGCATTGTGTTGGGCCTGAGTTCAAGCAGATTTCTGCTCTTATTCCTTCAATATATAAGAGATATATTTGCTGGGTTTTTCTCCCTCAAGAGGAGGGTTTTCCCAGGGTATCTTGTTGTGTTCATTGTCTTATGTTTTGCATTTCTTTTATTCAATTGATTAAATAATCTGATCTAAGAAACACTAACAATATCTACATTCCCTCACACAGAAATCTGAGAATCATGTAAATAGAAAGCTTAAGAGGCTGCACATCTGCACTTCCCATATAACACCTAATATTCATGGAGGATTTTAATATAATTAAATCCCTCAAAACACAAGGAGGAAAAGTCTTCAACGTAAAACATCTGATGCTTTGCTTGATGTCATCATACTGATAGACATGAATTACACTAATGGACTATACAGTTGGACCAACAGGGGACAGGGAACAGCCAGATGACAAGTTGGACAAAAATTCTAACCTCACAAAAATGGATAAGCCCAGCATTATGTATTTAGGTACTCACAGCTACTCTCTCAAACCATTAATTGATAATATGCTTACAATCATGCACTAGAAATCAGGGTTCAGATTTGAATATTGTGATTAACAAGCTCATCATTTCAAGAGCTTGTTGATCGATCATGGGACACAACACCAAATGATCTCAAACATGTCATGTACAGATTTGTCAAAAAACTCGAATGCCTGGGAAATAGGATTCGGGAATGGAATAAAAAACTTGACAACATTTTTAAGCAGACTCATAAATCTCAAAAAAAACTCTTGCAGAAGTTCAAAATTAGATCTTGAGTCAAGATTTTGACATGATTTTAGCAGGGAAAGAGCAAGAAGCAATAGCTCAGCTGAGAGTAGCACAAAACCAAGAAGTTACTACTGGAAGAAACGAGCAAAAGCAGAATGAGTACCAAACAGAGACTCCACAATGGCCAATTTTCACAAATCAATAAAGAATAAGCTGCACATCAACACTCATGCAGACATAATTCTTGACAGTGGGAGGAAAATTACAAATCCTCCAGAAATTATGGACTATGCAATACAATATCAAAGGCAAATTTAACTGATAATAGAGAGAATAAAGATCCAAACATAGCTCAAGACCTCTTCATTGCAACAAAGGCCTAGACTCATCTCACAAGAAGAAAATGATAATCTAATAAGACCAAGCAGATAGGAATTCAAAACCATAGTTTTAAATCACTAAGCATCCATGATATAAAAACATGCCAAGAAACTCACACATTTACTCATGATAGAGTTCCAGAAAAATATAATCGATTGCTGTGTTGAGTACCTGGCAAGTCCACAAAAGAAACTCAGGTATGCAGTCTGTAGGAGGAAACATGGCCGAGATATGGGAAAAACATAGTTTTGTTGGTTTTAAGCCTTCAAATGCTACCTTCTAGTTCACATAGCACCTGTTTTCCTTTGAGCTCTTCCTGTGGCAATTTTAGGCAATTGTGCAAGCAAAATTTCAAAGATTTCTTAAGACCTATATGTTTTTTTCCCTGTTTTTTTAAAGATTTTTCAATATTGTTTTACAATTCTAAATTCATTTAGAAATGTTTTTTTTACATGTACATTGGAATTAGTCTATGCCAGACAGGGGTATGCAGCAATTGCATTATTTTATATTTTTTCAATGCTAACGTTTACAAGCTGCAGCAATTAAAAAAAAAACATTTCTCAATGCCAAGGTTTGCACTTTGTATCCAATGGCATCAAGAAGTAGAAGCAAAAGCATTGGCAATAGGGATGCTACTTGGAAGCTATGTTACCAGTTCATGGCTCTATATAGGGGATATGGGTCCAGTCCGGCCCGGTTTTGAGGTCCAGATTCAGCCTGGCCTAGGTCAGAGCAGGGTACGGCCCATAGACTGTGGGTCCGACCTTGACGGACTCGGGAAGAACCCCACTCAAAACCGGGGCGAATTCATGCCCAACCATTATTAAAGTGATGTGTTTTGGATTTTTATAATATTATTTTTGACTTCAATCATTTTTACACCAGCCAATTTGCATTTGTGCTAGAGTTTCTAAAGCCTCTTCAACATATCCATTTTGTGCATATTCTACAACCATGCAATTCCATGTGATGATACCTCTATGAGGCTATGTGAGTAGAAAAATAGAAGTGCGCTTCTGCACTCATTGCACCATTTGAATAGTTCACATGCCATGTCTATGCTTCCCTATCTGTGGCTCTACATCTCTATGCGCACCCGGATCCTCAACTGGCTAAAGTTCGTAACTTTATTATTTATGTATGTTATTAATTTTTAAAATTAATTATATATATTAATATTTATTATTTATTAATAATAATTTTTTATAATTCTATTATTATATTATAACATTATATATTAATTTTATTAATATTAACCTTCTATTATAATTTTATTATTTTACTATAATATTATATTATTAATTTATTAATACTGTATAACGTTTATATATTTTATTTAATAATATATTATTAGTATTTTATAACATTTATATATTTATTAATATATAAACATTATACAATATTAGTAATATATAATATTATTAATTATAATATAATAATAAAATTACAAAAGAAAGTTAATATTAATAAATAATAATTAATAAAGCTCGTGTATAATATAATATTAATAAAATTAATATATAATGTTATAATATAAATATAATATAATAATATTGTACATTAAAAATATTAATAATATGTATATTACATCTATAAATATATATTTTATATGTTTTTGTACCAACGAACGCAACCCCAATTTCTTTTTGACCAAACCCTCAAACCCTCAAACGAACCCAAAACAATAACTTAGCAACTATTGATCGTTTGGAACTATTGTGGATTGAAGATGAGTAAAGGCATCAATCACCTCAAATACCAACTTGCATGGATTGTTGGCCACAACATCAAATTGTGTTTGAACATTGAGCCAAGTTTTGTATGGGAGATGAATGTGGCCCTCTCTCTGATAGAGCAAAAAAATGGAGAATATGAGGACAGCCCCAACAATTGCAGCAGTGATGAATCACAACATGATGCAAGAATTAGCAGAATATACAATGGCAAAGATTGCAGGCTTCTCACATGGTCTAAGAATTTGCAGCATGTCCACAGCATTGACCTCCAATCAATTGTAGTCAATGATTTTCATTCCACAAAACACACCAAGTTTGCGGCCTTCACTCAAAGGTACAAGTTGGAACAAGAAGCAGGACAACAAAGCAAGCACAGCCTGTATGAATGTTTGGTACTACAACAACCTTCCATTCAATGTGGCGAGAAGCCCATATTGGGAGAATTAATCATAGACTTGACCATTGCAAGGAGAGCGCTCAAGGTGCCTAGCCCATGCAACTTAAATGGGTAATTGCTCTAGAAATCAGTGACAAATACAAAGATGATTATGGAAGAAGGAATCATTGGAGCAAGAATGGAAGCGCTAAATTATTAAATGGGTTCACATATGTCATGTCCCCCTTCCCTTAGGGCTGACATACTTGCTTTACAATAGTGTTTTTAAACACTAAAGATATATATTAATATAAATATAAAAATAAAATAAAATAATAAATAATAAAATTATTAATTTAAATCAGTCCTAGCACCTATTTTTAATTTGAATATTTGGCGCCAATATGTAACTAGATTGTGGCGCCCGATTTAGTTTAAAAAGGAGATGCTGATTGTTATTGAGGAGGCCTTTGGGAAGATTTTACTGGAGCTGTGACAGTGCCTTTTGCCCAGCGAGGTCGAAAACCTCTGTTAGGGCGACCTGAGGGTTTAGAAGATTTTGAGAATTTCACCAGCTGATTACATTTCAGGATGAAATCCCTGATTTCTGTGAAGAGTGAAGGAGTTCTTGTGAGCAAATCTATTTAGGACTGTGCACTGGCAAATTACAAATCATAATTTATTAAGGCGCTTATTATCTGGGTTGTTGGGCAAGTGTTGACAAGTGGCAGTTTTGGCGAATCACCGGAGGATCTGTGGGACCACCTAAAGATTATCCTTCAGTTAGATCTGGCCTGCAAAAGGGCACTATAGCAAACTACCTCATTTTTTGGAGAGCCTCAAGTCAGGGACCCCTGGGCGAGCTGCCAATCTTCATACAGAACCATCAGCACCAGATTTGGGGGAATTACTGAGTCTGAACTGATATTCCAGATCTGACCTCCATTTTACCCATTAACTGGTTGTCAGATGTTCCAGTTTATTGCCTAACAGCAGCAGATTCAAGTGTCACCTGGAGTTGTAAAGGAGTATTATCATTTTTGGGGGTCAAGCATACTACTTAGAGCCTTGAAAGAAGTAGATCTCAGATCTTTAACTGAGCACCAGGAACAACACCAACCGAGTTTTTGAGCAAAAGATCTGAGGGGAAGACTTTCAGACCCTAGGTGGCAAGTGAACAGTTAAAGAAGATACTGCAGATTCTCAATCCTCCTGATTTAAGCAGAGGGTATCTACCCCTTAAGTTGTTGCTGGTAACTCTTCATTAGAACTGTAATTCTGGATGCATTTATGGAATAAAATTGATATAAGATTACTTATTCATTTCCAGATCTGAATCTCTTTAACAGTAGTTTGTTTTCTGAATGCATTTGATGGATAAAATTGCCATAATCTAATGCTACTTTCAGATCTGCAATTTTTGTGAAACCCTAACTCAGCGAATTTTAAGTTGGTGAAACCCTAGGGTTCTCACAATAAGTGAAAGGAATTGCACACTCATTGACTTTCTATAGGCTTCAAATAATCAGATGGAGACAATTGTTTTAGACGTTGGTTGCAAAATGTTGTCCAAGTTGTGATCAATAATGTACAACACATTAGTAATACAAAGACTATTTGAAAAGAAGCACCCAGCATGTTTTTGGAGCCTTTGCACTGCCCATTGCCCTGACTTTTTGTTGGACATGGACAAACTTGATTAGGTGAGATTCGTGGTGTAAGACATTGTAATGTCCCTCTTCGCTTAATATTTTTTATGAAGGAGTTTTCTAATCTTTTGATTCCCGGAGATTAGAATAAATTAAAATTTAAGGGAATAATGCGAATAATTAAATGAGGGCCTTAAAAAGCTAAAGTCAGGTGTTAATATTTAATTATTCTTTGAGTCCTTTAAGTGGGTCACTTTAAGTGACAATTTTCCCCTTTCTATAGGCAATGCTTCATGATGATAAATAAATTGAATTTTAGCCTAAGTCGATTTGCTCATATAAGGACGATTCTTTTAAATGGAATAATCCATTGGTTTCTTTTTTGGAAAATAGAAATACAGCATTCACTGGTGATTGACTGCTGTATGGGTGAGTTAAGTTTGGCAACCCAGAATTGATAAAAGATGAGAAACTGGAGGAAGACACATGCAGAGAATTGTGTTGATTTTTATTTCTTCATCGAGCTATATTGAAGGTTGCATCAGGACGAAAACCCTGAATGAGATGGGACGAAAACCCCATAGTATTGGATAGTATTTTCTGGTCGACTGTAATTCTGTGCAAAGAACAACGTGCAGATTTGTGAAGGTGACAGAGGCTGGTGAAAATTGATTCTCAGTCGTTTTCTGGGAGGATGTGCTCTTCTGAGGAGAGAACCACTGCTTACTGAAGAAAACAGGCTTGTTCTTCAAGGATTTTTATTACCACCTGTGCTCCCAAGGTGCCTGGAGGTGGATTTAGGTGTTTGCAGATCTTGGAGGGTTGCCATTATCCAAAGCGTGGCTCTTAGAGAAGTGCTGGGCGCACCATCAGAAATTTATGCTTCAGATCAGCAATTCTTTCCCAGTCAAAATAACATTGGCGTGAGGATTGAGGCTGGTTACCTTTGGCACAGACCTTATTTCTGCTAGCTGCTCAGACTTTGCTCAAACGTTGGTGTTGGATGGTGTTTCGAGCTCACTCTAAGGAATTCGAACTTGTTGATTGTAAGGTCAGATTTTAGTATATGTTTATCTCTGTATTCTGCTCAATCTAAAGCAGTTATTTGAATGAAAACATTGTGATATCAGCAAGCGTATTTATCACTTGTGTGCTTAATGATTGTCTAATTTTGATTTCAATTACATTGTACTCAAAATCCATAAAGAACATCAAATAAATCTGCAAATCAGAAAATTACACAAGAAGATGAATAAAACATTTTGAAAAGCTGGCATAAATCTATTCATACTATCTAGATAGTATATTTCAGACATTAAGTGCATCTACAATGACCCTTGGGTGCTTAACCTGATGCAAGAGCGCACCACTAGGGAGGAGCTTGTGTGAGCAAGTATCACACAATTTGAAACTAACTTCATCACCTTCTAGCATTTATAGTTTATTAACACCTTTGAAGCAAATGTCTATGAGCCAATAATGGATGCATTCTTCATATTCAAAAAACATGGAAGGAGAGAGGGTAGCTAAGACAATTTTTTATGATGTTTTCATGAAGAGCACTAATGAGATTTTTGAGGTAACTTCAAACTCCTATTTTAATTTTAAATGATATCCTTTAAGTTCATTTTTTCTAAATTCTAATTAATCGATATTGTTCATTTTTTTAAGTTTTACTTTTAATTGAACACTAATTTGTTTATATGTGTCGAACCCTTTAGTCAAGGTTTGCACTTGACGGATGGTGGACAAAACACACTGGGGTACCTATATGAAGCCATACTTAGTGGGGCACCTTTACAAGGACATGGACAAGGCCAAGCAAGCCATCCAAAAGTATTACAAGGAAGTTTGAAGGAAATTTGAACTCATTTGGAACATTATTGAGTGGAGGTGTCACTAACCCATTCATGCAACTGCGTACTATCCCAACCTTGAATTTTTCTACACAAAGGCCTTCAATGCTAATTCGGAGGTTATGGAGGACCTCACAACATGCATTGAGAGGTTAAAGCCTAAAAAATATGTCAGAGACCTAATTATTTGAGAGGTGCAGACTTACAAGCATGCCAGGGAGAGGCTCCTCTTTGGCACTAGCCATCCATTGGAGAACCACTAAAGCACAAAGAAACACAAAATCTTGGTCTCCATTTCACTTCAAATCTTTAATGTTTGCAATTATTGCTTGCTTATAATTACCAGTAGTCGAGACTTAAGCCAAAGATGTTTCCATTAAAGTAATTTCCATTACCAGCAGACAAATCTTCTTATCAGCTAATCTGTTAGATGCAAGAAATCAGCCTACCCTATAGATTACAAGGACCTAGTTCTAGCGTCATATTCCCTCCTGATGATTGCTGATAATTATGACTAAATATTTAAGAAAAGCATAAAAGTAAAACTCAACAGCATAATCTTATTATTACAGCAGAAAGAGTTTTGCAAGCAACCAACAATCAATATCAATTTATTATCCACCTAAAAATTATACAACCAATATCATATCAGATTTGAACAAAATATAGATATATTAAGAAAAGATCAGTCCAAAATTTATGAGTTATTAGATAACCCAATTTGGAAACACAATAAACTGCAGTTTCCTGTGAAGTACAACTATAACAGCAAGTAATAAGGTTTTTCTTAGTACAAACAGAGGCTAATTTTCACAAGAAATAAATTGATAAACTCAAATCCTCTTACTAGACACTACTACTTCAGAATAATGGAGCAGACTGGCCAATCTAATACTGTAGATTGCATCACTGCAGGCTGCAAACTCTGTGAAACCGCTATACTGCAACTGGAATGACACTAATTATGATTGCTACACCGCCTATCTCTTGAAGTTCTTAGTAATTCTGCAGCTAGAATCACCTACAAAAATTTGAGGGCTTTTATCCCCATTTTCTACTTGAGATGTTCAATGGTTATTACCTTGAATCTTGGCTTCTTCCAAGCAAAAGTGTGTTCCTTAGGTCCATATACACTTTTTTATGTTTTCAAGTTGTCTTTCCTTACCTAACCACACTTTGTGAACGTTGATGACCTTTTCTGAAGTTGACACATGCAACTCATGAGCAAAACACACGCTTCTGGCCCATTTGCACTATTTTTCATGTTTTTGAGTCCATTTACATGATTTGGGCATACTTTCCAAGTCCCTTGTACACTTTTAGTTATATTTTCAAGTTGACATTGTCACTTGAGTGAAAAAGTGTGTTTTTCGCTTATGTACCTTTTTGTTGTAATTACTCATTGGCATTTGACAACTTATGCACTCTTTCAATTAAAGTTCACTTTTGTTCTAATTTTAAGTTCACTTTAGTGACTTTCTCTCTCCTAGAGTGCTTGTAAGACCCTCACATCCCTTTTTTGTTCTAATTTTAAGTTCACTTTGTCACTTTAAACTTTAAAGTAGTCTCTTTCCCATCTATGCATCTTTTTTTTTCTAATGTGAAGTTCACTTTGTCACTTAAGTTAAAAAACACCCTCTTTTTCACTTTGCACTTTTTCTTGTGTTTTCAAGTTGATATTGTCACTTTGTGAAAAAATGTACACTTTTTCACCTTTTTTGTGCATTCTAATTTTCAAACTCAACACTCTTTCCTAGGCACACTCCTCATCACTTGTGCACCTTTTTGTAACTTGAAAATATCAAAAAATAATCATTCGTTGACTAAGTATGCTCCATGAGCCCTAATGTACTCTTTCCTTGCCTTAGGGAATTTTACCTTCTCTCCCTCATTCACATCCTAAACCTCACCTTGCTTGACGGATTGAAAAACTTCCAACATAGACTCCTACAAAAGCACTGACTTAACACAGCAAAAACAACCTTTCATGACCAGGGGCAATAAGTGTTTGCTGGCTAAAAACACAAGGAAAATCAAAAATATGACTAGAATGATGACTCAATGAAATAAGTTTCCTCTAGGTACAACAAAATCATTGTCAAGAACATACATTAGGAAACTCTCAGCCCAAAAGTCTATCAATTGTGTGCATTTCAAATCAAACATATAAAGCAGAACAGTCATTACAATCCAGCCCACAAGAAATGTTTACAGGTACATTTGGCATCAAATATCTCTGATTTTTAATTTTTGTGACATTTTGACCTGTGCGGTGTTTAGTCATCCCAGAATGACTTTAATGAGTGATCATAACACTAATGATATTTTTCCTCATTTATGTTGGAAATAATGATAAAGAAGGGGAGCTACTTAGCACACAAGCACCTTTAATGAACAAATTTCTTCATGCAATACAAACCAAAAGAAGCTTATTAAACAGAAATCGAAAAGGTATGAGAATATCAGCAAACCTGGGTACCAAGTGCTCTGTGTAAGTTCTCTCGTTCCTTTTCCACACGAGCACGAGCTGCTCCATAGTTCAATGCAGCTTTTGCTAGAGTGTCACCACTAGTACAAGGGTTTTCAACTCCATACTTCTTACAATCTTCAGACAATTTAGTTCCTACAAAAAGAAGAGCATCAAAGCTCTTTAAGCCTATGATTCCAGCCAGTTAAATTTTCAAAATGAAAAATATAGTATTTTGCAAAGATGGATTACCTAATTCAAGTTGCTTGGAACCAACTACTATGAGTCCTTCTACAGCTCGAACAATGTCTCGCTGAAAATGCTGCAGTTATAATCCAAGGTAAAGAAGTCAAAATACTACAAAGGAATGAATGGCTAATCCCTTAGAGCAAGTAGTGGATTCTGCACAAAATTATGACACAAACCTTGCCTGCCCTTGTAGAAATGTAAAGTCTTTCTAGCTTTTGATGTTGCACAAGCTCTGCCTCATCTGTAATTACCATATCAGAACCTCCATATCCACTACCACCAAATTGTTTGAAAACAGCCTGCAATAAATTGATGGCGGAAAATCAAATAAATTACCTTCAATATTACATCAGAAAAATAGCATGGTCTCTGAGCAATGAGTCTTAAAGGGACATATAAGATGCTTCAAGTACTTGGACAGTAGAATACATCAGAGGAGAAGAAATGAACATAGACAAAGGAAGGAACATACCAAGGGAGAAAGCAAGGTGTGGGGCATGTAAGGTTCTTCATTTTTGTCCTTCTAAGCTTATAATATTTTCTTTTTTAGAGTCTGCTGTTCATTATACTGAACAATGGGATGTCTTCTTACTACACAGCCAGTAAATTGTAATTTACAATATAATTAAAGATTTTAGATTTTCACAGTTACACACAATAACATGCATCTGGATACCATTGTGTAGTGTTTTTAACATTTTGGGTCTCCTTCAAGAACAATCTTCAAAGAAATGATAATATACTTTGTTTCTTGGTATTGTTTGTTGTTATATGCATCATCATTGCTTTCAGGATTATTTCATGCACTACATATCCTTTCTAGAGACTTATGAACCTGGTAATCACAAACAATCCATAAGTTCATTGTAAATATAAATTTATTCTATAAACTAGAGAGAAATGCAAGTAAATAGGACAACAATATCAGGGCATGCATGTCAAATGTAAATGCATCCCCTTGTCCTATTCAGTGTATAAAAGAATAAGTACTGTGTTTTGGTTTATGTGATTGACCATAGAACGCCCATGCTATAAAGAGATGGAGAAAAAGTAAGAGCAATAGAGGGTAAAATCTGATATGTACTTGAGAAAGTGAAAAGGCAACATATAGATCTTTTTTAGAAAATATAAATGTGCACTATATAATTCAAAAATACAAACTATCTTAACGGACCACACCAAATGAGGCTAGGTCAAAGTCCCGAATGAAATTTGACGAAAATAGGTATGCCCATACATGATTTAGAAGTCGCAACTGTATTCTAAACTTGATAGTGCATTCCCCAGTTCATTGATTAAAAAAACAAATGTGGGTGTTAGTGGTTGACAAACTTAAGAAGCAAACTGGTCATGGAAAACCAATATTGCTGTTTCCATGGAGACCCAAGGATGCAACCCTCTGAGTGAAACATAGGTAGATTTGATTATTTCTCTTGACTTGAGGATCAATCATCAAGGCACCTGAATCTGTGAAGATAGAAGATAAGGCAAAATATACGGTCAAGTCAATGAAGATAGACCTGAAGAAACTCTCGATCTGAAGAGAATAGGCACCAAATTCAGCTTGGGCAATACTTTGATGGATTATCCATTTACCACAAATCATATGCTAGAACATGATAGTTTCAACTCTCACAATGCATGCCTTGTCAACAAGCCTTAAATTTGAGCATTAAATATTTAATCTATACAGATCAGTGAGTTTTATAATTGTGTTGAAGAGATGAATTTGCAAAGGGATATCTTAGCTATGCATAAGAATGCAATAATGCTCCAGCAAGCTTAAGGAGTGACCTAGAGAAGCTCACAAAAACAATCAAGAGAATCTAATCAATCATCTTCGCATTCCATAAAGAGAATGACCTAAAGGAATAATATCATTTGAAGTGTCATAGTGATAGGATACAACCATCCTTGACATGATTGTTCTTTGGCCAAGGTACAGTTACATACATTTAGGATTTCTATATACACCAAATCAAATAATCAAACACTTATAACAGTACAATAAGTTTATGATGAGATAACCCCCACATCAATGGATCCCTTCTTCAATTTCAAGCACTCGTTTTCCTGGCACTGTGTAGCTCTTTCTGATAGACTTAACACAATTGGGATGGAACTCTAATGTAGAGCCATTGGCAATAGTATAAATTTGATTAGAATACTTTTAGTATTTACTTGCCCTATAGATGATTTCCTTCACTCACTTTTACTAGAATCCAAACAATTTACACAATTTTTTTTCTACCATGATATTTTTTCTTGTATGCACTTGATTTCTTTCTCCCCAAAAGTTTTATTCAAACAAATAGACTTTCATTCTACCTTGGCAGTTACATACATCAAAATACATTAGTTGCACCAACCCATCGTCAAAGATGCATGTCAACAAGATGAGTGGTTGAAACAAATTAATATATAATCATGGGTGGCAAACTTAGTTCTAAGACCAAATAGAACAGCAAGTTACATAAGCTAATCAAGAGTGCTAAAACGAACTCCAACAACCAAAAAGAAGTATCCAAAAAAAATACAGCAACAATACAATTTACAAAGGAAAGAAGATAACCACAAATGAGTAAATCCTATACAAGTCAAGATTTATAAATTATATAAAATAGTAAAATACATCCAATTGGAAAAAATCCTCCAAAGGAACAGTGCCTGTCCAAAAGAACCCCCAAAGGTGCCAAATGAAGGAATTCAATGGAGAACAAGCCTCTAGTATGTGTCAAAGTCAAGAAAAAAGGGCCAGCATATTTGTCAAATTTCAATCACCAGAAAAGGCTCAAAGTTGAGTCAGTTGTTGTCCTTAGGAAAACCCCTCAACTAAGATGACGCAAATGAATAATCCTAGGAGAATGCTGAGTGCTTCTCCTATTGGCCCTTTCAAAGATCCAAAATCAACAATCTTCAAGACATAAGGACAAAACTGGTAATGCATGTCTGTTGCATCTGTGGTTTGAACTGTGATCAGCAGAGGGCAGTTGACCCTCTCCTGAATTCAGGTGAAGGAAGTAGAACTTTGAGGTGTTATAGTGATTGCTCACAAACATCATCAGTGCAATTGACAACAACAACCAATGGGCGCTTGACACCCTCAACAGCTAATTTAGCCTGGAATATATAAGTAAATAATTTGATTTTCCTGGAAATTCTTGCAAAACTCAACATCTGAAAGCAGCTCCTTCCTAAAATAAGTGAAACACTTATAAAGGTACAAAGACTTTACAATGAGGCAATGCCCACACTAATGAATTCCTTCTTCAATTTCAAGCGCCTACTTTCCCAGCACTCATAACTCTTTTTTATAGACTTAACACATTTCAAATGAACTCTTACAAAGAACTTTTTGATGACTAAGTGCATATTTGTTTATAATACTTTACACATCCTTGAGACAATTTCTTTCTCTGATTTTTGCTTGAATCCAAACAATTCACCCTCAACAGCTAAAATAGTCTGGAAGATATAAGTAAATAATTTGGTTTTCCTGGAAATTCTTGCAAAACTCAATATCTGAAAGCTTCTCCTTTCTAAAATAAGTGAAACACTTATAAAGGTACAAAGACTTTACAATGAGACAAGATCCACACTAATGGATCCCTTCTTCAATTTCAGGAGCTTACTTTCCCAGCACTCATAACTCTTTTTTACAGACTTATCACATTTCAAATGAACTCTTACAAAGAAATTTTTGATGACTAAGTGCATATTTGATTAGAATACTTTACACATCCTCGAGACAATTCACTTCTCTGATTTTTGCTTGAATCCAAACAATTCAGACAATTTTTGTTTATACCAAGACAGATATTTTATTAAATGCGCAGCTGGTGTGAGCACAGAATTGTGTGATACTTGAGGCTGACAGGTAAAAATGGCAAAGGGCATATTTTAAGGGCACATCTTTATATATAGTTTACAAAATTTATCCTCGCATAATATACTAAAGAACATCACACTATTGCATGGATATATTTTAGAAATTTTTATCTATTTTTTATAGTTTGTACCATTAAAATAACCTTTTTTTAAAAGTGAGACCAACTACTGTGGTTTTGCACAACAATATCTTTCTCTGGAGCATATTTACTCAAACAAATAGACTTACTTCTACCATAGCAGTTTTTTCCTTATGCTCAATCTACACAGCTTAACAGTAGTTTCAATACAAAGAGAAGTGAGAACTAACAGAGGGGTTTTTGCTTTGCTTTTTTCCTTTGAGTGCCAATCAACAATTGATCGAGGGAGCAACAATGTTTTCCAAACATGGAAAACTTAACAGTCAAACCTTGACATTAAATATATATCAAAATAAATATTTCAACAAACATTACGCCTAAACTCTGTCCTATTGTTTTCCAGAAGTCATATACTTTCTACAAATGATGCAACATATCTGAGAAACACAGTGGATTCATTGCAGAATAAGACTGAACATCTATCACATTGAGGAGCTCACACAAGTGATCTCATATTTCAAGATCCAAACAAATTTATGTCAACTAAGCTTTAGACAGTGAAACACATCCTTTGCCATAGAAAATATTCATAGAGTCACTTATTGTTCGTTCAACGAGTTAGTACCTGTTATATTTCTTCTTTCAATTGCAGAGAAGATTCGATTGACTTTGTAAAGAATAAAACCACTCTCATATGTCACATCTAGTTTAACTAATACTCTAACCTTAATATAATTTGGAAATTATACAATACTAATTCAACTGTCCAGAATTAGTATGGTCGTTCCACAAGCAAAAAACCAGAATAATCATTAATGGTACTAGCCATTTTAGTGGAAATGGCATAAATAATTCTTAAGGGGAAATACTATCGTTCAGTAAAATGCTACTAACATGCAATTATTTAGATCACAAAGATCCAAAGTTTATGGGACCATATCAATCCCTTCCTGAGTTACACCAAAAGACATTCAATGTGCCTGATCATGGCATCCTAATGCACATCAATAGTGCCTTTCTTTCACTGCCTATTGCAATGTATCTATGTAGCCCTGACTACACTGCTTTCAGAAGGGAGAATTATTAAGCCCACAATTCTCTTATTGATCCTTATATTTTCTGTGTTTCAATTTATAAAGATAGGCACAATGATTGATTTAATACCATGCTATAATTAAGAATATCTGGTTACATCTCACTTGTAGAGGCTATGAAGGAAGGTGAATGTCTAACAGTGCCACAGCCTTGCCAGTTTTTTGATAAATGCACAAACATTGCAAAAATAGAGAGTAGAGCTAACAGACCAAGTCCTATACAGGACACCTTACTGGTCCTTAACATACTATATTAATCTACAGATGAGCCAAACCAGCATAAACATAAAAGTTTAAAACATTATTGCTGATGTTATAAGTTCAAGCAGGAGATTGCACAGTTGAATGGGACAAGTTCAAGTCCAAATCATCAGAACCTTCATGGCAGATCCTGAGATTAAACCCTGAAGATACATATTGAGTATTGAAAATGAGTAAAATAGAGTAGCTTAACTCCAGGTATGGCACACCCAAACAATGGGTGTAGCATACCCTACAAGGCTGTGTACAACTCCTGGGTAACTTTCACAGAATAATACCTCCAGTGGTAAAATTATAAGCCAAAAGTGCAGATTTCACTAATTGAAAAAATAAAGATTGCTTAGAATCATTATAACTCATACATCTTTGTTAACTAAACCATTCAGAGCCATGTGAGGATCAAATTACTAGTACCATTTTACAGCAATCTCGATCAGACCATGATTTAGATCAATATAAATATTGTATAAACATAATCTCATTTAGATCAAAAATATATTTAACATAACAAATCAAAAAATATATATATTTAACATAATTTCTAAAATAATCAGTTTAAAATTCAACAAATTGTATTTAAGGGGTTGTGATACAATGGTAATGGGGAACCTAACAAGATGGTGACCAGGATTCAAGTCTATCCGCCCAACAAAGTCATGCATAACTCCAGGAAACATGTGTTAAGGGCGTGATATAATCGTTACGGAAAAAATTGATCATGGCCTGCACTAAGAAGTCCTTAAAAATGAGAATTAGATGCAACAATTATGGATAAAGTAGAGTGTGAACGGCATTTACAGATTTTAAAGACTGTGGTCCAAGCATACCGCACGCGGCATTAAAGGATGTCCATTAACTCGCCCACGATTTACCAGACTTTTAAAAAAATTGAATTAAAAGCTCCAAATACTTCAAAAATATAGAAACCCCTGAAATTTTGTATAGCCATACCTGCTGCTGCTTGGCGACTTGTTCTCTGAACTTTCTCAACGTGTCCATTCCTGCAATAACCACAAATTCATTTTCATCATTACATTTAACTACCTGCAAATGAAAGAACGGCGAAAAAGGAAAGACAGGACTCATGTTAAACAAAATAGAAAAGAACCCCCACAAACAGGCCTAAAATATCAATAAAAAAAATTCAAATAAAACTGATCTGCTGCAGTCTTTCTACATTGTATGTTAATAAACCAAGGTGGGTACTTCTATTTACCAGCAAAATTCCTTACAACGGAAAAAGATTAATGTACAATGCTTGATATATTGTGTATGTTTATAGTTTCTTCGGCTCGGATCCCTGGAACAAAATAGCTTAAGCAAACAAATCTGTGTCCGTCTGTATTTATAATTAAATGCTTCTGCCGTAAGCAGCCCGGACCAAATCTTACTGCAACGGATGGGAATAAATGAATAAAAGCGTTGGGCATATACACATGATATATACATTTAATGTTTTCCCGTGCGCATATATACACACAATACGAATAACAAACAGAAGGAATGTAAAGAAAAAAAAGAGATGTTAAAACGATATTTTATCTTGTATTGTTTAAAAAATTGTTATTGCACGCTGCTTTTACACTGAAGTCACGTTCACTGCTTTTACCTTTCCCTCACCCCATTCATATTTTGCCCGAAGAACATTCCCTCCCTTCTCTATCGTTTTGAATGAGTCAATGGTTGTAGTAATCCTAAGGTTTCGGTTAGAACCTAAAGGTTTTCTCTTTTTGAATATATATATATGGTAAATTAAAAAATTTAGTATAGTAATTGGATAAACTTTTTGTTGGGTATCTAGATTTTATTATTTGTAGATCAAAAGAAAGATAGTAGTGGAATTTGTATTATTTGTAAAAAGGTTTTTTTAATATATAGAGATTGATAATAATATTTTTTTATCATTATAATGGTTTTTTTTGAATGTTTAATAATGAGTATTTGATTTGTTTTTAAGAATATTGTCATTAATTTTTATTAATCTATTTTTTTAGGGATAGTGATGTATTTATTTCATGTTAGATTATGTCATTCCAAAAAACATTAAATTCTATCAACAAACATGTGAAAAAATGTTTTTATACTTTATCAACATGTCAAAAGGTCTTATTATTTTCTAGTAACAAGCAAAACAAATTTGATGTTATGAAAATTATAGGGAAATAGAATTGAATAGTTGAAATTATAACAATTAAACTAAATATTGAATAAATTGTTGGAATACTAATATACATATTTTATGTAATTATGAAGATAGGGAAGAGCTTGTGAACTAGTGAAATGTTAAGTAAGCCCAAAGTATTTTACAATACATTGAATGATATCATAGTTGAAACATGATCCACTATTTTAAAGTTTGAACAATATTTTATAATGTTAAAATGTAGTGCACTGCTTGTAGATATACCATAGAGAATAATTGTAACAAGCTTTAAAGGAGGCAATTGATACAATTTAGACATGTTATGTATTGCTATAGTTGTAATCGATAGGAGAATTGTGGATATGTATGCATATAAATATGACACATGTGGCTTAAATAATAGCATGATTAGATGACTAAGACTCGTAAGTTTGTGTCAAGGTAAAAGTAGATGAAGTGGCAACCATGGTGGACAAATGATACAATGATTTTTTTTTAATTTTGAGAGATTTGAGGATGAGGTAACAATGAATGGATAGTTGATTGAGGTGTTGGCTAGATATAAAGAAGAGTTCTTAGAGTTGGGATGGTTATCTTTGTCAATTGATCCTCTAGAATATAAATTTGTTTAAGGAAAAAAGAAAGGAATTGATCCTCTAAAATGTTAAGTTACTAAAGACAGAGAGCAATAAATTGTTCCTCTATAATGTTCAGTTGTTCAAGGAAAAGAGCAAGAAATTGATCTGTGTTACCAAGCTAAAGAGCCAAAGTGATAGCAACACCTATAGACCATTGTCTCAAACCACAAAAGGAATATTGAGTTGTAGGCTAACTCCCACATAAGTTAAAAGGCATATTAATGTTACATATAGACACATAGTATAGAAAGATAAGATAGTAAGGCTAATAGGTATGAGGATAGAATATATGTAAAGAAGATATATATGTAAGAGGAGAGTATGGAAGATTTGATAGTGTAATTCATTAAATAACTAATGGAATATATAGCAAGTAATTATAGTTCTATTATGTTGTGGTAAAAAGTATAAAATGGTTTAGTAATTATTCATCTACACTCTTATCTTACTATGGTTTAATATATCTCATTATATAACATCTAACTATTCTTCGATTATAACTACCAAGGTATATATACAACATACAAGAAGTCTAGACTTAGAAATCTAGTTTTTGTATCCATCTTCCTTACCAACATTTGGTTCTAATATCAAAACCCTAGTCACGTTACAATAAGGAATAAATCAAACCATAAAAACTATCATTTGTGTTGGTACGAGAGTTGCTAAGAAAATAATTATAAATTAGTCAAAAAAATGATTTGCATCAAATTCCTTTAGGTCCTAGCCTTGTGAGAGGGGGTTAGGCACCTAGAGGATGATGAGTGGAAAGGGGGGTCTTGAAGGGATCCTTGAAAAGATGTGACCAATAAAAGCATGATGTGGATAAAGGCACGTGGGATGCATAAAAGGATCAATATAATTCTAATATCACTCATGGAAAAAGGAGATAAAAATGATTAAGAGAGTTTAAAGATAACACTAAATTAGCAATAGAGTTGAACATGGAAGAAAAAAACAAAAACAAATACAAGAAAGACAAGAAAGGTACCACAAAAGGATGAAAAAGGTTAGGAGAGCCAACAAGGAGAGAATTAAAGGGGCTTTGGTGGTGGGGAAAGAGGAAGATAGGAACCCAAATTGGTTAGATGAATAGAATATAAAAAAGTGTGTCATAGGGGCTACAATCAAACAAAAAATATGAAGGAAAATACTAAGGTTCTATAAATAGAGGAATGGATATTTAAGTCACTCAATAACAATGATACATTTGAGAAATTAACCATCCACCTTAATATAGCAACAAAGATTCCTATTAAATTAGAAGGAAGGAATAATACATGTGGGATTTCTTGTGCATCATGGGAAGAAGGTATTAGTAGCATGGAGTCACTAGCATTGATATAAAGACCACAACTTGAACCTGATTTGTTCCATCTTGGTATCATAATTGATGAGACGTTTGAGGGCCTTTAACCCATTAACAAACTTACAACATTTGATTTTTGATCTAGAATACTTGGATCAATTAGCAACTAGAAGTGTTGACCTCCAAAGAGATAAGATAATAAAGGATTGTAAGTTAAAAAGGATATAATATCGTGTAGTGGAGGAGGGATTTGATTGTATGTTCAACAACTTAGCTAATGACATAATTAAGATGATTAAGAAGGGATGGAGAGCACCATTAGAAAATGATGTGTCTTTAACTAATGAGAAACTCTCTTAAAATAGAGCATCCCTACGTACGTGAAAACCTTGAACTAGGAGTCATTAGCCATATCATTTAAATCAAGAAGATTTTTACCATTAAATATATCTAACTATTTAAGTGAAACAAGAGAATCACAACAATAATTGTTGACATAATTATCCAAAGATAAAGATCATGCTAAAAACTCGTAAACCATAATAACTATAAGAAAAAGGTGTAATCATCAAACAATAAACTAGTCCACCATCACAAGAAGTTTAAAGAAACTTTTTCCCACATGGATACACCAATGAAGTTTCTACTTTTTTATAAGGATGCTGCAAAATTTGTCGAGCACATAATGACTATGGCTTGAATAAGAGGGATAGAGAGAGAGAGAGATTAAATTAAACTAGTTGGCTTTGTAATAATACTATGGAATGATGCCCTTAATTGGTATAGGAATACATATCCCTAACATAATAAGGAATGGTTAGAATTCAATGAGGAATTTATATCCAATTTTTAATCTCTAGAGATCCCCATTGAAAGTGTAAGTAAGATGAGAGACACGGTGCAAGAATATGGAGAATCTATTAAGGATTAATACTGTTAGTTTAAATAAGTCACCGAGAAGTTGAAAGAACCATTAACAAAGAAATCATGCATTGAATAATTTGTATCTAGGTTACAACCAACAATCAAAATCTCAATAGATGGTAGAATGTTTTACACATATGTCAATGCAACAATATTGGTTTTTTAGGTTGAAGCTCAAATATGGTGACCACTAAGAATAGAGAACTAGAGTAAGTAAAAATAGAATTAGAGTAGCTAAAGATCAAGTAGGATATCCTAGTCAAAGGTGAACCCAGTCAAACACTGCCACAAAATTAAAGACTAAATATATGGTGTAATTACTTTAGGGAAGGTCATCTTAAAAATGAATGCCTAGCACTAAAAGGAAAAAAATGAGAATAACAAAGTGGATCTTAGGCCATCCCACTAAAAATATAAATAATATATTGCAAAGTATGTAGAGAATGGGACAACCATGAGAAAAATGATTGCCCATATTTAATGTTCAGAGTATGTAGATGAGGATAATAAGAACATGAACCTTGGCGCAACCACCAACATGAAACTAAGGAATCCATAAATTGCATAATGGCATATGTTAAAGGATTGGTGAAAAGACCTTTCTATGCCCATGACCATGGATGCAAATAACCAAATTAGTGAAATCAAAGAAATATTAATACACTCCAAAATGCACCACAATGCAACACAATACCTCCTATTACCACTTATCCAACTACTAAGGATAGAGTCTATTATAATAAATATTGAGGTGGAAAGAAGATTTCATGTATTATTAAGTGTGGAGAAATGGGGTATTATGCTAACAAATGCAAAGAGGATAAGAAGAAAACCTGTGGGTTTTACAGTAACTCAGACCATGATTTGTTTGCATGTGAAAGAGCACAACAATAATTTAAAAATCTACCACTACAATCAAGAAGTAATGAGTTATTCGAACTTAATGTGGAAAGAGTGACAAAAAAATTATGTTAAAAGTACCTAAAAATTGGCTATAAGGAACAAGACAATGTCACAAAAGATTATATATATCTTGAAGAACATGGAAAATCAATCAAATTAAAGGAGAAGAAGCTTTACAGAAATAATACCCATAGAAGAAGGAGAAATTAAGAAAAAATAATTGTTTGAATATAAAAAGAAAATATTTTTTAAGTAGTCACTGGGAGAGGTAAATGCATTGGAAAAGGAAGACAATGGATATGAGAGACAAAAGACAAAGACAAGTATGATTATTATCCTACGAAGAAGAAGCATGACCAAATTATAGAAGATACGAGACAAACTATAATTCAAAAATAGGAGAAAGAGGAATATAATAAAACCTATTTTTTCTAAGAAAGAGTTAGCTAGTTTTATGGAGCAATAAAATATAGTAGAAAAGCTTAAGTAATTTTCTAAGTATTGGAATAAATAGACAACATCAAGACCACACATTAGAAACATAACCAAAACCCCGAGATAGTGGAGAACCAAACCAAGTATGTAGACTCGTATCAATCACATACAGGTAAAATAAGCCATGATTGATCTAAGAGTCAATGTAAATATGATCCCCAAGAGAGTGTGGGAAAACTTTAGCAAACCACAATTATATGATACCCTATAAAATATTAATTTAATAGATGAGTCATCTATATGTACAATGGGCACATGAAAGAATACAAAAGCTAACCTTATAGGTATTGAAAAATAATAAATTTTGAAGTAATAGAAATGAAGGAACCCTTTGTCATCTTCAATGTCTTGTTATGTCTACAATGGTTTGTAAATTATAATGGAATTAATGCGTCTAGGATAGATTAATTATCTTTAATATACAATAATAAGTATTGCATATGCCCTTAGACACTAACATGAGTCATGCATGTGTGGAGGAAGTAGCACAAGAAAACTACAAAGAACCTAGAGCACTCTACTCCCTAGAAAAACTATTGAAACCAAGTCATTCAATGAACTAAATTCAAAGGGATAAATTTATATTGGCAATAGTAATTATAACACAAATAGTAGTAGACACCTAGTTAAGAGATAAACCAAAACTAAAATCTAAGAAGATATTAGGAGCAAGGAAAGCCTTCAATCTATGTAGAATAAGGGAAAATATTCCAAAACCTACTACAAAAGATGAAAGGCCTCTACGACAAATTTTAGCTCAAGTACCTTTTGAGAAATGGACCATAGATTTCATTAGATTGATTGAGCTATTTTTGAATAAATCAAAATCCAATTTTATCATTACCAAAGTAGAATACCTCTCAAAATAGGCAAAATTTGAACCAACCAAAGACTACACTACTTATACTACCATGAAATTTATTTATAAAATATCATCACTAAATTTGGTTGTTCATTAAGCATAATCGGTGATCAAGGGAAGCATTTTTTCAATAAGGTGATAGTGGAACTTTTGGATGACTTTATGATCACTCACAACAAAATTAGTCCATACCATACCTCTAGATTGGTATAGTCCCACCAGACCTAGCCTAATGTTCTTTGGAAATTCTAATCCTTTTAGCTCTCTGCCAATCTTTGGGAATTCTTCTACTTCGAACTCTCAACCAAATTATCCTCCTGGGTCTCCCCCTCCTATAGATTATGAGGTTGCTCTTAGGGTCCTCTTTGATCAGGTTTAGTCTTTGGAGGAGAACCTGAAGCACTTTGAGGATTTCCTTAATCATGATAACTTGTTTAATCAAGCCACCCCTATTATTGGTAATCTAAGAGACTTGCTCATCATAGATCATAAGGGCCTTGAGTTGCTTCATGCATTAACAAACATAGTTGTAACTTGGATCCTCAAAGGATTTTGACTATCTTCGTAGTGGTTCACTTTTCATACTTTGTAGGAGGATATAAGGCTCACTAGCATATACTTTGATACTTTGTAAATTTTTTGGTGAGGTATTGTATTTCCTTTAAGGTGTTTTGATTATGTACCTTGGGTACTTATGCTATGATTTGGTGTGTTTAATCATTTTATGCGATGTTTGGTTTACCATCAATGTGTGTCATCTATGATGTTTTATATTGCCATCTATTATTTAACTATGTATTATGTGGTGCATATGAAATGATGTTATATGTTTAGAATTTTGTGTTTTGATACTAAATCATACTTACTTATGTATTTTTTTTTGGATTTCAATTGAAGGATATGGATTATGCATTTTGGATTCATGTACATAAATTGCATATGATGAACTATTTTAATATTTCAACATCATTGTTGTCACTATACTTGTTATATGTGGTTTAATTATTATTCTCTAGTTCAAGATTATATTTTTGATAATCACCAACAATTGCACTTGAGTTTCTAGATCATGTGGCTTTAGAGAGTGTCTCATTTGATATAGTTATCGGTATTGGTTTCATCTATTATATCATATTGGTAGTTTATGACGTGCTTTGTTATGTTGTATGGAGCAAGTATCCCTAGTTTTTTATTGAGTGTGTAGGCACATGTTTTATCCCTAATGGTAGCTATTAGAGATAGTTTAGTTTGGGAAATATATTGTGTATATCCCTCATATCAGTCGATTGAGTTGTAGGATATGTCGTGATTATGTGAAACTAGTATCTAAATCAAGGTAGATTTTGGATTCATGTGTTGTGAATAAACTAGTTATGTATGTGTGTGGATTCTCATTATGTGTGTTTATTTATCATTTGAATTATGTTTGTATTTTTAATCAATTTTTCTATTACTCGTTGTAAATTATTTATAAGTTTGACCTTTATGTTTTAATGTGAAATTAATTTAATATAGTTACCATCATGGAATGGTCCTATGCATTTTAAATATTATAATATTTTAAAATGTTTTGTGAATTAAAATATTTTTTGGACTTTATTCCTTAGCCAAATTAATTAAATCTATGTGTTAATTTTTTATTATTATTTAAGAGAGGTAAACACTTTTGACCTAGAGCTATGAACTAGTGAGGTCACAAACCAGGGACCTCGTCCCCAACGTAAACACTCAACAATTATATCCTAATGGGGTTTGAACCACAATGACAAGAATACCAACACAACTTAACCATCACACCATGCCACTATTGACAAATCTACGTGAATTTAATTAAAATTATTTACAATTAAATTTGAAAATGTTATTAATGTTAGTATTTTCCCCTAAATGTGCTTATATGCTAGTGGGAAATATTTTATTGAAATAGCCATTTGAAAAAATATCTTGTGGGTGGGAAAATAAAACAAAAACAAAAAGGGGTTTAGGGATTTTTGAATATGTAAAAAAAGGAAAATAAAGAGCTCATTTTGGTTATCTTCCCTCTTGCTTGAAATTTCTCTCCCTCCTCCTTGCTTTGGATTTTTCTTGAATTGGAAGTGTTTTTGGGATAGATTTTGGATTGCTACACCACTGAAGAAAGAAATATTTAGGAGGTGCTTGTGTATTATGTGTGTGTGAGGAAAAATGAATTCTTTGAACCCTTAGATTGGAATTATATTCAAACATTAAGGTATTCATCTATCTAAATTTTAAATTATGATTATTGTTTGTTCTCTCTACCATTTCCACATTATGTTGATAGTATATGATATTGTATTCTAAGATTGCAATGTGCATGAAATTAAATCTAGAACATGTGAATTTAATTTAATTTTGAATTATGTATTTCATTTTTGGAAAAATCCATTTTACAAAAATTTCCTTGATTGTTTATGTGATAAAAAATAATGATTTTGTATATATTAAGATTATAAGGGTATGTTTGAAATTAATTTTTTAATGTATTTTAGAAAATAAAATTTTATTTGGTTGTGGATGATGTCATCAATGGCAAATTTGGGGGTTTAGAACTTTTTTGAAAAAAGAGAAATTATATATGCAAATCATGTTTTCTTGTTTTATTTTATGGGATGAAGAGTCTCATGTTCTTTATAATTTTTTTGATCATTTGGATATGAGGATCATGAATTTTGACCTCATTTTTTATGCCTTGACTTTTTGGGCAAAGTTTGATTTTTAAATTTAGGATTAGATACTAAGATCAGGAGTAGAGTGGAACCATGTCATGCTTGTAGAATTGGAATGCCCCAATAAACAATGTTTTATTTGAATTATATTGAAATTAAAATGTATTAATTATTCTAAAAATATTTAAAATGAATTAAACTAAAGAACTCAAGACTTTTCTTACATTGAAGGCCCTGAAGGAATTGTGTAAGATAGTGCTATAGATACATGTGCATAAAGGACCTTTAAGGGAATCACACAAGAAAGAACTATGAACATCAATTAAATCAAAGGACCTAAGGGAATTAGGTAATAAAGTATTATGAACATCACTTGCATTCAACCCCTCAAGGGAATTATGAAATACTAGTACTATGATCTACTTGTGCTTGAAGGCCTTGAGAAAATCACTTAAATTAATGATAAAAATATTCTTTTGATTCTTAGTAGATCCTTATCTATTTTTATTGGGTTTTGGTACTTAATGTGTCCTTATGATTTATTTTCTTGAGTGTGGTTTTGTGTTAAATCATTGCTTTGATTTTGGTAGTTTTGACCATGCAGTCTTGTGTGCTTTTGGTTGGAGGTAATAACCCTTTTATTATGTTACATACTTAGCTTGAAATATGTATATTTTCAGTATTCTTAATGCCATGACTTATATCATACCCTCCATTGTATTATGTGTGTGTAATTTATTGATCAATTATCTTTTAATTCAAAGGGGTGGGCTTGGAGGTTCCAAATGGTTGGGTGGCATTATTCCACCATTGTTGATAGTTATATTTCTTGATTTTATCGAAGAGTATTTTGAGTTCATTTTTGATAGTGGGCTAGTAGACCTTCTTGTGCCTTCCTATTATGAAATATGTAATGAGGATTTTCACCATTGATTTAATCACCTTTTATTGGAGTCATACTTGAACTTGTAATCTAGTGTAAAATAGGTCCACTCTTGGGATGGAAGTTTCATTTATATTCTTTTAGCTATCATTTGTGTTATGCTATATGTTATATTAAAATCAAATCTTATCGTATGCTCATCCTAAAAATACCATGTAGATGTAGTTTACTTTCCAGGAACAAAAATATTAATATATTTCATTAATTTCTTTATGTGTTAGAAAAAAGGGTTCATGTCTTAAATTATTTCTTTAGAACCATGTCCCTTTTTTATGTTCTAATTTAGCCAATATAGAGCCATTAGATGCTTGACTATCTAACCAATGTTATTTTTTTTTAAACATGAAAAGCGAGGAAGTTATACATCATTGATTGAAAACATAGAGCTTGATGGTTTTTAGATATTTTAACTTTTAAAAGGCTACAATTATTTATTAGATTTCATGGTTTGAATTCCATGGAGTCCACAATTTAGATTTGTTTAGATATTTTTCACATTATAGAATGTAATTCAAACTTTGAAGTTTGAATCTCTTATTGGTTAGAATTCGGCCTTGGTGTGGGTTTTGCATGGTGTTGGATGATTCTCAAACCCTCAAGTTTAAGATGCATCTTTTTTTAATCCTTTTAAGTCCAATTTGAGAGTTTGACAAACTTAGACTTGGCCTACAAATCTCTTGCTTCATAAAGTGCAAATTAGACCTAAAAGTACAAAATTAATAATATAAATTAAATCTCGAGGCATAAAGTATTCAATTTATGGAGATCTTAGATTTGTCTTGTGTTCCTATTTTTCCAATTTATTATTTAGGGCTTGAATTCTAAAGTGTCAATGTTCCCCAAACCATAAGGTTCAAGCCATTTTAATCAACTATTTATTTTGAACTTCTTGAAATTCAGACTGTAAATCCCAAGCCAGTGTAGGATTATCATATTAGTTTCATTTTTTGTGATTCTTCGAGAGTGGATTGGTACAAAAAAAATTAGGGTTTGTAACTTGGATCGAGAACCTAAATTTCCTTCATATCTTGATGTTTGAGCTGATCATGGTCCTTTTTACCCATGGTTTCTTCAATATTTCTTCTTGTGTTGCCTTGTATTTTGCATTAGTGTGCATGGCAAGTGTGTCACTATACATTTCTACGACACCTTGTGTATAGAGTTTGAGATGCCAAGAAAGTGGTTTGGTAGGGAAGTTGTTGAGGTTTGTAAATTGGCTTGAGAACCCAACAAGATATAATGTAGATGGAACAATAATACAAACTACATTACTTATAACATTTAATAAATATAGCTTCATTCCCTTAGTAATAAAACATTGTACTCTTTAAAAAATATTATAAACAAAATTACAAGTCTTTTTGATAGATGAGGCTTCTTTGATAGGATTTGATTCTTATATTCTATTGATAAAAAAACACAAGACAAAACATATACCAACAAACTACTTTTGAAATGTTGATATGATATTTTATGGTGACATATATCAAGTACAACCTATACAAGATAGTCTCATATTTTAAAATCATGTTATAAAAAAAAAACAATTCTACATAGTTTTTGGAAAGATCGATACAATGTTACAAATTGTAAACCACAATGCATCAAACAAATAAAATATTTATTTATATACTAAACATAATGTGAACTAATTCACAAATTGATAGTGATATATTATATATAGAAATTTAATTAAGTCACTCCAATCGACTCAACATTGTCATATAAATAAATCCATAGATTTACATAACACTAAAATGCTATTAATTGTTCTTGGTAATATATTATCATTGATGCACTTGACGACACTAACAAAAATATGACAATGTAATAAAATATCCAAACACAAGGAGTATTCCAAAATAGATTATATTAAAAAAAATGTTAGTTAATTTATATGTTAGAAACTACAACATGAAATATGGATTAGTAAACTATGTTGATGGAATATTCAAAGCATACACAATGAAAGATAATATAGGTATAATATGGTTTAATTTAATGATTTGGAAATTTTGTAATGCAAATGTAGAAAGATAACACATCTATATATAAATAAAAATTCAAAAGGATAGGTTCCTATAGTACGAATAGAAAATACCATATCAATAAGAAAAAATCCATCAAAAGAAAAATAAAATCATAAATAATTTCTAATACAAATTGTATGTGCACGAATATTATGTGAATCACAAGGACTTACACTATATGGAATTACATTTGATCAATTAGGAATTGAATAACAAGGATTGGTAAACACATCACTATCATGTGTGTGAAATGTAGAGTCATTATACTTATTCAATCCACCTAAAAAATAAAACTTCATAGCTAAATAAAAAAATATAAACTACATCAATATTAGTTCAGACATTTAGAAATATTGGTTTGAAGTATTGATGTTGCATATATGATATTTTTGAAGAATATAATATCTATGTTGCTCACTCATATTCATAAATTATGCATATGTGTGTGGTCTTGCTTCTTTGCATTTTTTTGGTTCTTAATTTTATTGAAGTTTTATATATTTCTAATTAGATTTACCTCTTTATGTTCTCAATTTTTTGTATTGCCCCTATGAGCTTAGGTCTAGACAATCATTTTTCTTTTCCATCTATCAATTTTAGATTGTCTATAACACTTTTAAATTGAATAATACCATACTTTGATTGTAATTAATACATAAATTTATGTACAATAATTTGTTTATGTTTAGGATAGTTTTTTAATCTATAAAACTAATCAACAACAAAATAAATTATCACTTTTTGTTTGTTTTTTTACAACATATTTCACTTTACACCTCTAATAATGTATTTATTCTCCATCCAGATAACTTCCTTATACAACAATCTCAATCCTACACTTACTTGAGAGGTGCAAACTCAAGTTGAATTTCCATTTACTCTAATATAATGGGATTAAGTTTGCTACATGGTTAAAGGGGTGTATGATTGTATTATGTTTTCTAACAATAAAATAAAATAAAAAATTATAATGATAATAATGATTGTGATATGATTCCAATCAATGCCACCAAAGATGGCTTCACAAGAATAAAAATGACAACTGTAACTTTGAGATCAATTCATATGGATTTATTCATCTTAAAATTTGGTTTATCCCCATTGTAGCACATTTTGAATCTCTCCAACATTTGTAAACATCTCTAAATTAGGCCTATTCCCTAATACCCATAAGAAAACATAATGATTTCTATGCCTATTAAGAGTTTGCAGGTACAAGACCTATTAGTTACTCCACACTTTCAATCAACCCATGTTTTATTCTCTTTAGTTGCAAGTTTTAGATTTGGGCTCTAGATGGATGTTCAAGCTCAATATTCAAAATATACGTTTATCTTTAATGTTCCTTTTTAGTATGGGTTATTTTTTCTAATTTGGATTTCTAGCAAATGTCTAATTTTTTATTTGGGTAGGCTTGATTGAATCAGAGACTTAACTTTTTAGTAGGATGTTATGGGTTATTTGAATATTAGGAATATTGTATGGGTTTGTATTGTTAATTCTAAATAGGGCTTCTTTGGGGTGATTGGTATCAATTTTTTATTTTTACTTTTATAAATGTAGATTTTAGATACAATCATTTATATTAATTTGTTATGCTATAAAAATAAGGGTTTATTAGATGACTATTTTAGGATTCAAAATTTAACATTTTGAATATTGTGTTCATTATTGTAAAATGGAAAATTGATATCCATAAGTCTAGATCTAATCATCCAGGTAGATTTGAACCATGATTGTGGGTCTAATTTTCACTAGTTTAGACTTTTGCAATCTACTCACCTTGGTGTCTATGCCTAAAATATTTAAATGACAAGTTTTATAAACACCATCGAGGAGTTTTCTATTTGGGGGGATTCTCCATTTGTCAAAATCTTGGGTGGATTTATTCAACAAACTAGAACAAGGATCAAAGATAACAAACAAATATATAAATGATACGTGATACTTGAAGCCCCAAGTTTGATATACCTTGGTAAAGTTAGGTTTCTATTTTGGGAACAAAAAACATGAATGCTTAAGCAACTCAAATGCCATAGATCAAATCCATTAAATTTTAAATTCACATTCATGATATTCTAAAAGATTGAGCTTGTAGTATTTCTTGGCATTTGCTAATGCTTCTTGGTGTTGCCTAGATTCTAAACATGCTCACCATTGTGAACACAACTAAAGTATTGATCCCATGTTCATGGAGGCCTTCAAGATCCAAGGTTGAGTGTAGGGATCACCAAACTAAAATGGAAGATGTTTAAATAGGCTACACATGAAGATCTAGTGGTAGTGGTCAAACTAAAGTGTTTGATAGTTAATTTCGTCCATCTCGATCTATAATAGTAAGTCCCAAGTAATGAAATCTCTATCATATTTTAAGGGCAAATGTATCATCTATAAAATTGTAATTGTAACATTTGCATCTCAATCAACACTTTGTTTGGGTTTGTTTAGGAGTTCACTTACATTTGTATAATTTGATTTTTCCTTTTATAACAATTTTTATTTATTTAGGATGTTTAAATTCTTTTTGTTTATCTTAGAGTGTTTGCAATGATAATCTTTTTAAATAAACAAGGATTATATCTTAGACTTCAAGTATTATCGAGCCAACTTGTCTATAATATATCATTTCAAACATTGAATGAATGTAATTAACCCTTTTAAAATTATTTTGTCATAACTCATTTATCCATATTTCTTCAAAATATTTATTTACTAATATACAATTACAATAATTTTAGCATAATTATCGTATTATTTCAAATACATCTTTATTAATTTTTTCATTACAAAACAAATACTATTATTATGACACTTCAAAACCAATACTCACCACTAGGTAACATATTTATATCTTTTCTCGCTTGGCATCTTATTATTAACGTGTTTGAGTTTAAAACTAAATATTTCTTCGCATAATCCTATTCGTACATCACAAATCATGGATCATTTTTATAAGAACATATGTAAGAAATGTTTTTGTCTCTTCACTTCTTATTAGTTTATTCCAAATTGTTTCTTCTCATTATCCTACTTTTGGGAAATATGAGATTTGGAATTAAATTGAAACGAAGGAAAGAACACCAGCTTCCCAATGATTAGTGTCGTAAGTGTTGGTATATATTCTCTAGTATTTATTATATTAATTTTTTTAAATAAAATTTATGGTGTTGGGTCATTTAACAAGGTACGAATCGACTTTATGGTGGTGGGTCTATTCAAATCTAAGCAACTCACCAATATACAAGTACTTTTTGATAATTTGTTCTTTAATTGGATTTTCAACTAGTCTAAAGTAATTTCAAGATGATTATTTGTATTAATAGTAATTATTTTTATTTATATAAATAGTGCTTATAAAATAAAATAATTTATTTAATATATAAGTATTTATTATGTTAAAAGGATTTTTTATTTTTTTAAGTAAAATTGATTTTTTTTAACGATTTGATTTTTTTATAATTATTAGATAAAAAATAGCAAGCAACAATTTAAAGAAAGGTAAAAAAGGATAAAGTTACAACATCATATCACATCAACAATTTGACAAGACAAAGGGACCAAAACCCTACATTATCTTTGACCCTGATTTGGGGAACAACACACCCTTGATTTGGGTGTGAGATTTTGAAATAGATTTAGGAAGACCTTTCTTCCTCCTTTGAATAATTGTCCATGAAGCAAAGTTGCCCACATCCTCAGAAGTGAGGGTGACAAATAAGGATAGTCTGCCTCCACTACACCAATTTAGAGCATTCAACAAATAAGAGAGGGTTGAGGACACTTGACGAGAGATGAAGCAACTAGAGGAGGCTTAACCAACCACATATTGAACGAAGGAATCCTAGGTTTGACAAGAACATGATCCATAACATCATTTTCCACAAGGGGACATAATGAACAATTATAGGAGCTACAAGTGTAAGATCAAAGGAAGATCACCTAACAAGTACATAAAGATCCACAACAACATCAAAGGTAAACAATAGTGCCTCAATGGGAGAAAACTCATCCTACATAAAGTCAAAATCATTAAGATCAATGGTTAGGTGTTGAGGAAGGGCATTTTGCCACAAAGAAGCCAAGCCTAAAAACTTGAGGCTAGAATACTTGGGCGATTGAAAGCCAAATTCTTAGTAGCAAAGTATTGCTAATAGTAGAAGGAGATACACTCTTAATCAACAAGTTGGATCCAAGGCCTATCTACCACCTACAAGACTAAATATGTTAGAAGGGCCTTGTATATGTCAATGTCCACCAAAATGTAAGCATAGGTTGTTTGGGAGAAATGTGAAGTAGCAAACTAAACCTTGAAATTGTCCCATTGCATTGCCAATAGACTCATAACATGAGTCACACTATAAAGGGAGAGGAAGGCTAGGTAGTCTGATCCAAATAGACATAATATTGAGAGATTTAGTGAGAGGGTTGAAATAGGGGAACAAGGGCTTGAGTATAAAGGAATATTGGCCCCTCATCCTTGTCTAAGGTTGAGTCAAAGGTCATGATAAAGAACTCCCTAGAATAAGGGGTCAACCTCAAGTCTACCCTCCATGAAAGGTTGTTGATATTTTGAAATCCACAATGAAAATTAGGGAGGCCTAGCCAGAAATGACTTAATCTTATAGAGAGGTATGATTATAATGGTAGTAAGGGGTGGATTGTAATGAAGTTAGTGTATTAAAAAATATTTAATTTAAATTTCACAGTATTGTCAAATTAATATAGTAATAAACATAATATTAGTGATGCTTTGTTAAAATAACCAAAAATAAAAAGTAAGAATAAAATAATAAGTATACATGATAAGGGGTTGTGTTGCTATGTAATGATTGACATGGTGAGATGAATTTTTTTTCAATAATGTGAGGTGGTAGAGTGTGTAAGGAGAGGATTGAAGTTGGGTTGCAAAGGTTTTATTATGCATGGTGGAGATAACTAAATTATTAATTCATGTACAATTATTTTAATGGTATAATTTAAGGAAGTGAAAAAGTCGAGGTATATGCAAACGAATTCTTTGTTTTTATAGGAGAGTGTATTGGGAGTGTGTGAGTTGGGAAATTTGTGTTTATAATAAAAAATGGCTTCATCTTCAAATGCAAGGAGGGGAAAAGGAGCATGATCAATAGATAGATTAAGGCTAGCAATGAGGGAAGAAGACAAAAGGAGAGGGTGACTAGGGAAGCACGATAGAGGATTTCATAGAGTAATTGGATACAAAATTTAAATTTGGACCTAAGGTTGTGATTGATGAGAATTTGGAAATTAGTGAAGGAAATGGATGGCTCACCTTGTGTGGGGATTCTAACGGCTATGCCAAGATTGTTATTGGACCCAAATTAGTTAGTGGCTAGGTATGATTTCTTTTATATGGCACAAACCTTGAGTTGTACATCATTATTGTTCATGGTGGAAGGGACATATCTTTTGCATGACAATATTAGTGGTGTGGAGAACCAAGCTGAAGTGTTCTTCAATTACCAACTTTGACACTTTCATGGTTTGAGGGAAAATGTGTGTAAGATCCATCTAGTGGTGATAGAATTAGTGAATGGATTGAAATTAAAATTATCCTCAAATTTTGGTTTCAATATCCTTGTCTATTTTTATGATGAGGATTCTAAGGTTGACTAGGTGATTCCTTCACATGTCATGCAAGAGGCTAGTTTCAAGAAATGCAAGTGTATTATTGAGTAGGGGGCTATGTTACTTAACCCCAAATTCTCTTTTTGTATGAAAAAAAGATATTATAATATTATAGTAAGAAATGATAAACAATTAAGTTTTATTAATATGAAGGTTGGAGGAAGACTATGTGCAATTATTTTTACGGTGTTTGATAGTGATATGTAGAACAATTGTTATGTGTGATGGGTTGAAGATGATGCAATATCTTAATATGAAATGATATAGTTTGATGAATTGACGGGTATGTGAATTCTATAGATGTTTGTATGATTTTTTGTGAAATAGATTGGAAACAAGGTTGGAATGCATTCAATCTTTTTATTTTTATAGGTTTGTGCAATTAGATGGGTCTTTTTTTGGATCAATTGTTTTGTATTTTAAGGTAATATGTTTCAAAGAGGGGTTGAAAGTGTTTTTGATATAATTTAGAGAAATATACTATATTATTTTTATGGATATAGTGAACCTTGTGGTTACTAGTAATTCAAGTTTTTCATTTTTTTTGCAGCTCATATGTGTGTAACCAAGGTATTAACAAATAATAATAATAATAAGTGGAATATAATATATTGAAATTACTATATTTAAAGTGTGTTCATAATTGGATATTTTTAATTTAGTTGTTTTAAAATTGTTTTTGATTATAGGAAAAATAGGTTTTGAAGGGGCCCCAAAACCCTATACAAGACAAGCCGTTGCTTCATCGTATAATAAAAAATAGAACAAGCAGCCAAAAACCAACCAAAAACCAACACACAGACAACCAAAAAAAGGCATAACAAATCGAAGCAAACTAAAGATTTTTTAGAATATTTGTAGCTTCAAGATCACTATCAATTATTTCTGATGAACATTCATAAATTCCACCACATCATCAACAGGAATATCAGTCTTTGCATTAAGTTTAGTCTTGTTGCGGGTACAAGTAGAAGGCCCAGTATCACTAGTGGTCTTATGTTGCACACCACCCTCAGCCACCATGCCTTTCGCTCCAGAACTATTCCCCAACTACTTTCTAGCCTTCTTATTTAGAAGACACAAACTCGTAGCCTCATTGCACATGGCATGTTTGCTGACCTCCACTACCTTCTCCAACTTGCCTTCAATAATAGAATTTTTTTGCTCATAGGCATTCTTCATTTTGAGCATTTCATCAGCAACCATCTTGAGAGTATCAAAAATTTGATTGACCTCAGCCTGCACCTTATCAATTTGAGCATGCATATTCAACTACTTAGAAGAGGAGGCCCCGTCAATGTTAGTACAAATAGCTCTGACCTGGACATTAGTGGAATTCATCTCATGGAAGAGAGGGAGATCTCCTTAACAAGGCTAAGATAATTAGGCATAATCTTCCTCCAAAAATTAAAACCATCTTTGTCAACAACATAATTTGCCTCAGAATCATTGCTATATGAATCATTCTTTAAAGTCTCCTTCCCTTTTTGAGCAGATATCGCCACCCCTTTAATCCAAATTCTGCTCCACCACCTGGTGCTCAACATCCGATAGGTTGCCAGCAAGATCCTGTTGCTCATCCCTCTCTAAATTCCCAGGATAAATTTTCCTATGTTGCCCCTCTTTATGATGTACATTAAGAACAATTATTTTAATATTGTTTATATACATTATATTATTTATTTTATCACTATGCAAAAAATCTTAAAGTAAAAATAAAGTAAATAAATATTTTCATTTATTTTCTTACAAAATATTAAAGAATAAGATGACTCTTTAACTAAAATAAAGAAAATAATATTTAAAATAAAATAGTTTTTGAATAAATATTAAAATAATCAGTGTTTAATCCACCACTTGTAGCAGAGTTGGCTGGGGCTTGGGGTTTGCATCTCTCGAGGTCACAGGTTCGACTTCGTTTCATAGTGCGAAATGTGTCGGGAAAGTTTGCCTCAACTTTCTGGTCTTTTCCATTGAAGACTTAAGCGTTTTCTTCATGTTTTCTACCTTTACCGCCATACCGTGGCGGTCTTCCATTCTGCTCTGGTGGTACCGCAGTGAAGGGTTTGGCGGTTACCTTGTTATCACGCACGGTCTCTTTCCTCACCATGGTGGCCGCAGTAATAGTTTTTCCGTCAGGCTTGGCAGTTTACCGCCATACCGCAAGTGGTGGATCCACTCACCACAATGGCCGTGGTCGGTGAGTTCACTCACCGCGGTGAAGCCGCTTGCGGCTTTGTTGGCATTTACTGCCATACCGTAGGCAGTGGATCCACTCATTGTGGTGGCCGCGGTGAGACCGCCTACGGTGGTCTTGGCGGTTACCACCACCACTGCGGTCGGTGAGTTCACTCACCGCGGTGGTCACGGTAAGACCGCCAATGGTCAGCCAAGATGGCTACCACCATACCGCGGTTAGTCCTTGTCAGGGCTGCGGTAGCACGGTAGGAAGGCGAGATAGAGCTCGATGAAGTCATCGATGAGCTCGGATGAGCTCACCGCTATACTGTGAGACGAATCGGTTGAGGCAACGGTAGTGCGGTAGATGGCAGGGTGAGCTCGGATGGGCTCATCGCCATACCGCGACAGGTATCGTTGAGCTCAGCGGTAACACGGTAAGTGATCGGATGAGCTCGGAGCTCGATTGACCGAGCTGGATTGAGCTTGACCGAGCTAGACTGATTCTGTTAGAGTGATCAATGAATGTGAAGGCAACACATGGCAGGTTGGCAACATCTAATTAACCGAAGACCAAAGGAGGTTAAGACAATTATTGCAAGCCATGGAAATAGAACCCGATTAAGGTGATGGATTTATTGCTTGGGTGGCTCGATGCAATCTGTGCACATCGAATGCGTTCTTGGCTATTCGATGTATGAACCCGAGGGTCAACAATTGGTTGGGTCATTGAATGCGATGTATGGCTTGGTCAGAGATATACATTAATATATGTAAACCAAAAGGTTACAGACGAGTGTAAGAGAGCGATAACAGAGAGAGGTTGAGGGTGTTCGAGCGGTTCAACTGTGAACACTTAGACTCTCAGATATGGTAAGATGTGAACTTGTGAGGCCAAGAGGCTGGGTTGGCCGTGAGGCTGGCAGTGACAATCATTTGAGAGGAGTTGAAGGGAATCTACACAGTATGTCTTGAGTACATTGTAATTGTGTGAGATTCTGGTTTGTGTAGTCTATATTATTTCTCCAGATGGACAAGATGTAATATCTTGAAGAGCATAGCTCTGTGTTTGTATTGTAATTGATTTTGTTACTGAATAATACAAGTGAGCTGAATGTTTTGGAGGTGGGGTTTTTTACCTGAAAAGGTTTTCCCCACGTATATTTGTGTGTCATCATGCTTTGTTTTTCATGGTTATCTGTTTGTGTTGAATCTCTCTACTATTTTGCATTTACTTCTCTCTGAGGATCAATGGGGGATCAATTGTGCCTGTTTTCGCTTTACGACATAGTTATTTTTTTGTCTTTGGAGTGATTTTGAATTGAAATCACTAAGGCACTATCTTAGATGCTTATCTTGACGACAGAACCAAACTCCTTATCCCCAACAAGTGGTATCAGAGCTAGTAGCTTGTTGCTCGTGATACCAACAAGTGGTATCAGAGCTAGTTAAAGGAGGTCAAGGCTTGATGATACCAACTAGTGGTATCAAAGTCTTCTCCTGGTTACTAGATTTTTGGGTTTTCTCCTATGTTGATTTCTTAGCTTGGCAAGCTTGAGGAAGTCTGGAGAAATCGGTTGGTGATTGATCCTTTGATGAGTGGAAGTGTGTGCTTCATTGATTCAACACACAATTTTGAAAGACGTTGGAGATGACTAGAGTTGGTCATGTTGTGGCAACATGGTGTGAGGCTCCTGGCTCACAACAAATGTTCCTGGTGCAAAGGGCCTGAGATGTGCTTGTGGTTGTGTTGCAGCGAAGCGTGGTCTCATATTGGGTGTCTATGTGAGAGGCTCCCTGGTAGTATGGAATTTTTTGTGTTGCTGATCAACTGTGGAGAGTTATGCTTGTGCTGGGTGTTTTTGACTTAGTACTGAAGGCAGTTTCTCTAGTGCTCTGATTGCATGGAGGCTATGAAGTGACCTTGGTGGTCTGCAACTTTTGGATAGCCTGGATCTCTCATTTTCTTGTGCATGACTGTGGTCTTGGAACTAGTCTGAAATGGACCTATTGTTCTTGTGTGCCTGTGTCTTGCACTTGCATGGTTTCAGATTCTTGTCTTGGGCTCTGAAGGTTTTGTGTAGATTTTCCTAAAAAAGTCTATGACGCATATTCATGTTTCTTTTCATTGTTCTGGTTAACCATGATGGTTGTGTACAGACTCCTGAGTCATATAGATCAGCAATGAATATGGAGATGTGTGGGTGTTTTATAAAAAATGTGGTTTTGCAGGTTTTACACGGTCAAGATAAAACTTGTGTTGTGTGGAGCTGTTGTCTGCTATTTTCTTGATCCTGGATTTTTGGGGTGTGACTGGATGAGATAGTTGCAACTCGACATGTCTTAGAGGAGGTGTGACGTCTTCTCTGCATAGGAGTGTTGGTATGTGTTTTACTCATTCAAAATTTTGTGGTGTGTGCTTAATGGTTGCTTGGACTATAGTGCTTGTGTTGTGGATGTATTTTGGAAAATCAGATATGGTCTTTGATCTGGTGTTTGAGTCAAGGTTGTCTACATGGCTGTTCTCTTTGAGATCTCAGTTTTGTAGTTTGCCAGTGTGATGATAGATTTACAGTTGTTAAAGTGGTTCTCTGAGTTGTGTGGCTAGTGGTCTAGCTACCCATTGATTGCAGTGAGACAACTTGGGAGTGGACTGTCTATGTCCACATGTTTGATTCTATGTTGTTGCAGATTTATTAGTTGACCTTGTCTGTGGTCACTTGTGCATTGGCATGGCTATTTTGAGATGAGAAGGTGAATGGCATTATGAGTACTTGAATAGTCAATTATGGGGACCTATAGCATGAGTGTCTCATTGACATGAAGAGCTTGTTACACTGGTTAGTGTAAGCTTTTGACAGTGATGGTGTTGCCTGTTTGATCTGGTGATCTTGGTGTTGTTTGACGTTGTTGTCCGATGGGCATGCTGTCAGTTGTACCTAAAGGTTGTTTGGATCAGCAGGAGGTCGGTCATGGTGCTTGGAAAGCTCGGTGTCACGTTGCAGTGAGAGCTTTAGCAATGACTGGTGTCCTTATTTGGTGTTGCAGAAGTTTTCTTTTACATCTACATGATTCACTATTTGAAGGAGTGCAGCATCTTAGAGCCATGGATGACATTGTTAGTTTTGGATGAGTTGTTGGTGGTGCTTGACAGGTGATGTTGGTTTTGGTTTAGAGTTGTTTGCTTTATGTCATGGCTACTCTTTCTTAGAGTTTTGGCATTTTGCTGTGCTCCTGAGACCATAGCTTGTTCACTTGAAGCTTGGTATCTCCGAAGGGGGATGAGTAGATCATGGTGTCATGATAAATTTTGAAGCTTTGACAGTGGTCTGGGGTTTCTCTATGTTTTGAGTGCATTGGTCATATGCTAGTGAACTTCATGGTTGCTGTAGTATTGCAGATTGGAGTCAGCATGAGATGACAGGTTGTTGATACCCATGGATGCATGGAGAATAAGGTGAGGCTGGAATTCTTATGAGAATGTTGCTGTTACAACTGAAAGTATGAGAAGCCTGCACCTTGGTTGAATGTGAATTCAATAGAGACCTTGAAGGAGAATGCTCTTAGGTAAGTCACGGTGGATTGCATATCTTGGAGGAGCATACTTTATTTTCTTCTTGGTCTACTCGACAGTGGTTTTTATTTGAAATGTCTTTGCCCATTAAAGCTTTCAGATATGTGTGTTATGCTTTATCTTTCATGGATATGAATCTTGAGTTGTTTTATGATTCTAGAGGATTAATAATGAAAGGTGGAAAGCATTGTGTATCTCCTTGCTCTCTTTAGGACTGATAGGAGATGGTTATATGGGTAAGTCTAGTCTTCTGTGAGGTGCTTACATACATGGTTTTGTTGGATGTTGTTAAGGATTTTCCCTTTGGGATGTGAAGAAGATCATTCTTGTCACAACTAGCATTTAGAAATGTACGTAGGAGGATGCTAGATGTTTTGATTTGCAGTTTCTCTCTAATCTGGTCTTGTTCTTCCTAATTGTTCTTTTGACTTTAGATGTGAGTTGTATTTTGTGGTGCCAAGTTGGTCACAGTTTGTGGTCATGTGTTGTCACTTGGATGATGACACAAAGGTGCATGTGCTTCTTTCTTCAATCAGTATTGGAGGAGTTTGGAAGAACTGTGGAAGACAGTTGAGAGAAACGTTTCTTGCAGCAGGTGGTTGTAGGTGTTGCAGATCAGTGTGGATGTTCCTTGGAACTACATGGTTACTCATTTCTATATGCAGGGTTTGGTGGACTTGGTATGCCTGGATCATTTCTGATGGTGCTTTGTTTGCACTCATCTGGACAATGCCCTTGTAGTGGGAGTACCTGGATGTGTTTGGTCTACGACTAATTGACATAGGGTGCTTGTTTGTTGCTGAGATGGGTGGTTGTATGATGGCATGCGTCTGTTGTTGGTTATCATACCTTTTGAGGTATGGGTGGCTGGACGAATTAGCATGAGCTGTGGGTTCTATGTTCAGCCGTGTGGGTTTGGTTAGCTGGATGAGGACAATCAGGTCACTGGTTGTTGTTCTAGCTGATTGGTGTTCTTGCTCTGGAGAATGGTTCTCTTTTTGTGTTTGTGTGGTGCCTTGTTGTTTGATGTTGTTTTGCCTTTGCCGCCTGAAGGGTCATTTGCTTTTGTTCTTGAGACTGGTTCATATATGCCTTGGCTTGTTCCTTTTCCTATGTTGGATGTTTGGAGTTGCAGCCTAAGATGGTGGACATTTTTTGAATGTCGTTGTAGGGGTCTTGGCTGGATCGTGAGAGCATTGTTATGGTCCTTGTTCAAGTTTTGGAGGAAGCCTAAAAATCTTTGGCAAGTGGGAGATTATTGAGAAAGTTTTCCTCAACTTTTTGGTCTTTTCCATTGAAGACTTAGGCACTTTCTTCATGTTTTCTGCCTTTATTGCCATACCACGGTGGTCTTCCATTCTGCTCTAGCGGTACCACGGTGAAGGGTTTGGTGGTTACCTTGTTACCGCACATGGTCTCTTTCCTCACCGCAGTGGCCACGGTAACGGTCTTTCCGTCAGGCTTGGCAGTTTACTGCCATACTGCAGGCAATGGATCCACTCACCGCGGTGGCCGCGATGAGACCGCCTGCGGTGGTCTTGGCGGTTACCGCCACCACCGCGGTCTGTGAGTTCACTCACTGTGGTGGCCGCGGTGAAGCCACCTATGGCTTTGTTGGTGTTTACCGCCATACTGCAGGTGGTGGATCCACTCACCGCAGTGGCCGTAGTGAGACCGCCTGCGGTGGTCTTGGTGATTACCGCCACCACCATGATAAGACCACCAGCGGTTAGCGAAGACGGCTACTGCCATATCGTGGTTAGTCCTTGTCAGGGCTGCGGTAGCGTGGTAGGAAGGTGAGATAGAGCTCGGTGAAGTCATCGGTGAGCTCGGATGAGCTCACCACTAGACCGTGAGACAAATCGATTGAGGCAGTGGTAGCACGGTAGATGGGGGGGTGAGCTCAAGTGGGCTCACCACCATACCACGACTGGTATCGTTGAGCTCAATGGCAATGCAGTAAGTGCTTGGATGAGCTCGAAGCTCAGTTGACCGAGCTAGACCGAGCTTGACCGAGCTAGATCAATTCTGTCAGAGCGATCAACAAATGTGAAGGCGACACGTGGCAGGTTGGTAGCATCTGATTGACTGAAGACCAAAGGAGGCTAAGATAGTTATTGCAGGTCATGGAAATAGAACCTGATTAAGGTGATGGATTTATTGCCTGGGTGGCTTGATGCAATCTATGTAGATCGGATGCATGCTTGGCTGTTCGATGGATGAACCTAAGGGTCAACAATTGGTTGGGTCATTGAATGCGATGTATGGCCCGGTCAGAGATATACATTAATATATGTAAACCAAAAGGTGATAGATGAGTGTAAGAGAGCGATAACAAAGAGAGGCTGAGGGTGTTCGAGCGGTTCAACTGTGAACACTTAGACTCTTAGATCTAGTAAGATCTGAACCTGTGAGGCCAAGAGGTTGGGCTAGTCGTGAGGCTAGCGGTGATAGTGATTTGAGAGGAGCTGAAGGGAATCTACACAGTATGTCTTGAGTACATTGTAATTGTGTGAGATTCTGGTTTGTGTAGCCTGTATTCTTTCTCCAGATGGACAAGATGTAATATCCTGAAGAGCATAGCTCTGTGTTTGTATTGTAATTGATTTTGTTACTAAATAATACAAGTGAGCTGAATGTTTTGGAGGTGGGGTTTTTTACCTGAAAAGGTTTTCCCCACATATATTTGTGTGTCATCATGCTCTGTCTTTCATGGTTATCTATTTGTGTTGAATTTGTCTATTGTTTTGCATTTACTTCTCTCTGAGGATCAATGGGGGATCAACTATGTCTGCTTCCACTTTATGGCATAGTTATTTTGTGTCTTTGGAGTGATTTTGAATTGAAATCATTAAGACACTATTGTCTTAGATTCTTATCTTGACGACAGAACTGAACTCCTTATCCCCAAAAAAATGCAAGGGTCAATAATATTCTACCTATTCTTTCTTTGCTAACATAGGGTATAGGAATGGGGTTTACCCTTAACCTCCTTGAGGTTAGATTTTTTTGATATAATATTGTAAAAGTTAGGAAGTATGAGGAGTACTCCGAGAAACGAGATGGTACAAGACAATGAGCATTTTTTAAATTTTTTAGATGGAAACAACAAATCTCGAGGTCGCTTTTAGGGTCCTGGTGCAGATCCCAGCTGGCGTAGGCATCTTCATACCGATCCAGCTATTTCCCACTCAAGACAACCTTGTGTTCTTAAAAGACATCTTTCCAAGCAACGATAAGAAATTTTTGACATTTGTGGTTCTTAAGAAGGGGATCCAACGACCTCTTTTGACATCTATGGTTTCAAAGAAGAAGCGGTTCCAATGAGTTTTCCAAATAATGTCCCATTAAAAGTTTTCCTTTCCAAATAATATTGTGTTCAATAAAGCTTTGTATCACAACCATCTTCAGAAGCAATTAGTAGGGAACAAGGAGGCATCGTATCTAAGTAAAGATACATCTCCAACTAGTTTTCCTAACAAAATTTCCTTGGCTAAGGGTTTTACTATTAAGGATTACAATAATCAATTGTGGAAGGATTAGTCATAAAGAAACAAGCATCATATGCAAGATGGGGGTTTCCAATGGTTACCTCAGTTTTAAAAAAAATGCCAAAGCACTAAGGATGTAACGCTTCCAGAGGAATTGTTGTGCATGCAATCATAAAATCTCAGAGAAACAATGTTAATTTGCAAGTTTTGGAAGATTTCTCCACCCATTTTTATTTAAAAACTTTGTTATATCATGATTGGGAAGGGGAAAATCAAGTTTTCTATATAGATCAGGGAAACAGTTTCTTCATTGTTCTTTTTTCTTCAAAAAAAAATTCTTTAAAAAAAGAAAGGAATATGATTTATAGGGTTAAATCGTGGGTCGTTGGGGGATCAAGCTGATCTATTTAGCCTTGGCATTCAAATTTTAACCCTAAATTGACTACATTTAGATTTATACCTCTTTAGATTCAACTGCACTCTCTACCTTTGGAATACAAAGAGCCAGGCATTGTTGAAATCTTGGTGAATCAACTAGGCATACTCTTGAAACATGAATTTTCTTTCTTCAAAAATCCTAAGTTACCAGTTAGTGTTAGGGTTCAGGAAGATTGGAGTAATAAACATTAAAAATTATATGCAGATCAAATAACCTAGAAATAACAATGAAGAATAACACAAAAGATATCAACACAAAATTTTAACATGGTTCACCCAATATGGGCTACATCCATAGAAACTTAGCCACCTAATGATTTTATTATCCAATGCAAAAAAAATTACAATCTTGTGAATCACACACACCACAACTTACATCCAAACCACTTATAACAAGCTTTTTGGAACCTTCTAGAATTAGGGTTTTACAAGGTAATTTTTCATTTGACATGTTAACAGGAAAACCTTGACGTGTCAACAAGAAAAAAACCTTGACGTGTTAGCAGGAAAAAACCTTGATGTGTCAACGGGAAAACCTTGATGTGTTAACAATTTTTTTTTGAGGCAATGCCCCGAACCCTATTGATACATTATGAGTGTATAGTATTTGCATGATCATTCACCACATACCAACAATATCGCACTTGGAGACTGATCAAGCTCCACACTAAATAATCTCCCACTTGGAGACTGATCCTGGACAACACCTGCACTCACAACTCCCACTAGATTATAGGTTTGGCTGGTTTCTTATGTCCATTATTATTCGTGAAGGCCAACGAAAACTGATGAGGAAACCAATTTCTCACGTGTCACTACCTTTGTGAACATATTTGCAGGATTCTCACTTGTGTGAATTTTCTCCAGCTTCAACTATCCATCCTCCAAAACTAACTGGATGAAGTGGTATTTGAGCTATATGTGCTTAGTTTTTGAATGTAGAGTTGAGTTCTTTGCAATATGAATGAAACTTTGGCTATCAGTGTACAAAGGGCTATCTTCTTGTCGTTGTCCCAATTCCTCCCAAAAATTGTAACCAAATCATCTCCTTGCTAGCTTTTGTAGTAGCAACATACTCAAATTCAATAGTTGAAAGCACAACAATCTTTTACAGTCTTGAAATCCAACTGACTGGAGTACCTCCTACAGTGAAAACATACCCTATAGTACTCCTCCTGCTATCAATATCTCCCACCATATTAGAGTCAACATATCATTTTAGAGCATAATTGGTTCCTCCAAAACATAGTTTATTTAAAGTAGCACCTCTTTAATATTGAAGAATACATTTTACCACATTCTAATGTTCCATTCCCGAATTTCTCATATACCTGCTCATGACTCCCACTACATGTGCAATATCCAGCCTTGTGCATACCATTGCATACATCAAGCTACCAACTATTGATGCATATGTTATCTTATACATTTTGTCTTCCTCCTCTTGTGTCTTTGGACACATCTCCTTAGTCAACTTAAAATGACTAGGAAAAGGTGTACTAACTGCTTTTGCATTTTGCATGTTAAACCTTTTCAATACCTTCTCTACATACTCACTTTGAGACAAATAATTTTTTGTTTGTCTTGTCCCATGTGATCCTCATACCAAGTATTTTTTTTTCTCCAGCCAAATCCTTCATAGCAAATGAATTTGCTAATTTTTTCTTAAGTTCATTAATATGCTGCATGTTAGACCCAATAACAAGCATGCCATCAATGTAAAGCAACATGATAATATAGCTGCCATTATCCAATTTCTTAAAATAAACATAATAATCAGAATGATATATTTTGTAACCTTGTTCACCCATAAAACTCTTCTTTAACCTGCACACAAATTCCTCCTTACCCTTGACCTCATATCCCTGTGGTTGTTGCATGTATATTTCCTCTTCCAAATCCCCATGGAGAAATGATGTTTTTGCATCCAACTGTTCAAGATGCAAGTCTTCAATAGCCACAAGACTTAGAATAGTTCTAATAGAGGTCATCTTTACGTCCAGAGAAAATATTTCATCAAAATCTATACCTTTTTTTTTGTGCAAAACCTTTTACCACGAGTCTGGACTTATATATTTTCTTGCCTCCATCTTCTTCCTTCAACCTATAAACCCATTTATTTGGCAATTCTCTTTTACTTGTAGGCAATCGGACTAAGTCCCAAGTCTGATTCTATAGCAAGGAATCCATTTCCTCTTTCATGCCTAGCTCCCACTACTTTTTGGCATCTACCTGCATTGCTTCTTCATAACCTTCAGGTTCACTAGAATTAGTTAATAATATAGAATAAATGATGGAGAAAATATTTATGGAGGTCTTATTATCCTTGTAGAACGTCTAACACTTGCAGGAGTCTATGGGATAACTTGTTGTTGCTGAGCATCAGGTACCACTAGAATTTATTTTTTGGAATCTCATCCAACACCACATATTCCTTTTTGGCCTATTCATGCTCCTTTTCCTGCAACTGATCCTTATACATGACCTCATTGAATATAATATCTCTACTCCTAATGATTTTATGATTTTCATAATACCATAATCGATAACCAAATTCATCTACTCCATATCTAATGAAGGTACATTTTTTAGACTTAGCCTCAAGTTTGGTTCTATTTTCAATATCAACATGGACAAAAGCTTCACAACAAAAGGTTTTTTAGAAATGAATAGCTTACCTTTTTACCCATCCATGCCTCCTCTGGAATGCCACCATCCAAAGGATTTGAAGGTCCCCTATTTATTAAATAAATAATAGTATGTACAACTTCTTCCCAAAAGTGTATGGGTAGTCCACCATGCAATCTCATGCTCCTTGCACACTCCATAATGGTCCTATTCATCCTCTCATACACACCATTTTCTTGTGGGGTTCCATGAACCATTTTCTACCTACGGATTCCATTGTATGAACAATAATTTTCAAATTATTTGCTGCAATACTCGCCTCCATTATTAGATCTGAGACACTTCAACTTTTTTCCTGTCTCATTCTCTACCAGAACTTTCCACTTTTTAAAAGTTTCAAATACTTTTGATTTTTGTTTTAGGAAATACACCTATATTTCCTAGTTGCATCGTCAATAAAATTAACATAATAGCAAGAGATACCAAGAGAAGATACCTGAGTTGGTCCCCATACATTTGAATGCACAAGCTCTAATTTCACACTCTTCTTCTCTTTTCCAACTTTAAGAAATCAAACTCTTTTATGTTTTCCATAAACACAATTTTCATAGAAATCCAAGCCAATCTGCTTTAGCCCTGGTAGCAAATTTCTAGATTGAAGGATCTTCATCCCTTTCTCACTCATGTGCCCAAGGCTATGGTGCCACAATTCTATTTCTATCCCTGTAGCAAGTGTTGTAATATCTCATAAGCAATTTTTTTTGTAGCAGCTAAGGTAGAGTAAGTATTACCAGTAACAAATACAATGTGCCTACCTTTTCACCTTTAGCTACTACTAATGCACCTTTAGTGACCTTACAGGATTTCTCTAAAAAGGTAACCATGTAACCTTCGCTACCCAGTTGTCCATAGAAATTAAATTCCTTCTCAAATTTGGAACATGCCTTACCTCCTATAGCAACCATTCATTTCCGTTTTGCAACTTGAATTTTATCTTTCCTATTGACGCAAAAATTTGCATTTAGCAACAGTCTCATGGGAAACTTAGCTAATGGGGGACATTGTGCGCTAGCTAAGTGATCTCCGGGATTTTACCGAAGCCAGCTCTTCGCTTAGTGGGGGAGTAAAAGGTGAGGAATATAGCAAGAATGTAAAAATTTACACTACAGGCGATGCGTCGAAGGCTTAGACAAATTTATCAGAGCACAATGCATAATGCAAAGGCCCAAACAACTAAATTTCTATTAGTTAAACTAATTTTCTCAAAAGCATTTGAAAGGTAAGATTACCTTCTATTTTGCATAACATAATTTTAGCATAACTTTTAGCTAACACAAAAGAGTTGAAGTAAACATGGTCTGCATTTATTGAGTTATGAAAATTACAGAAAACTGAAGAACAGGCATTCATACAATAAAAGAAGATAGTGGCACAGACCAATAGTCTCATTAAATGCATAAACAAACATAAAGGCCGAAATTATTTGGCACAGTCTGGAGTCTTCAAATTCAATAAAGCTATTACAAAGGCCTTCTTCTTAGTGCTCGGGAGTTTTTTGCAAAATTAAACAACCCCCTAATAAAAAGAAACATGGCCGTACATATAGGCTAGTCCATCGCCTGAAAATGTATCAAGAAAAAGCAAACCACGAGCAAAGACCGATGACCCCGATCATCTCGAGCCATCATAGCGAACATCAATCGACCAGGAGCATGCCAGTGAAACCACGACATGGAACGAAAAACCAAGTGAGAACACATGATGCCATAGCAAGAAATGCGGTAGCAGGCGAGTACAAAAGTTTAGCGGCATTTCCAAGGTAACTGGCACAACATCAATTGCCACGTGTCACTTAGATGGAGCCCGACAGGAATTCGAAGAAACGCCTAGTGAAAAGCTCTGAGAGGGAGCCATGTGGAGCGCCCCGAGCAAGATTAAGTACCAGATGGGCCAAGCTCGGAAAGCAGCCCGAGAAAGCCACGCGACGCGCAGACGGAGACCGACAAAAATTGAAGCGATACAAAAAGCAAAAAGCTTTGAGAGGCAGCCATGTAGAGCGCTCCAAAAGTAGTGAGCAATTGTAAATTAAGGCACAACTGCAAAGGTAAATATAAAACTGCAAAGGCTTTGGCAGTTTTTTGTTGAACAGTTTGGCGACTCATAGGGGCATTTTGCTCGTGGAATGGAGAACCCCAAAAACTTTTGTTTAGCATCCCAACTACTCACAACCTCGAGAGGGCGACCTGCAGTCTAGTCCATACTTCATTTGATGACGCAAAGAGAGTTTGTAGATTCTCGTGAGCTAGCTTGAGATTGATGATTGCCTTGAAAGGCAATCCGCTTGATACTTTTATCTCCAATTCCAATTGGAAAAAGAGCTGTGCCAGCTGATGCACGATTCCCTCTATTTCTTCAGCGGTCGAAGATTGATGAAAAGATTAGAAGACAGAAAGGTCTTGCTTCTTTTCTTCGATCATTGAAACAATGTGCTCCACACCTGCCACTGCCTGATCCGTAACGAAGGGTGAAGGAAGGCCTCTTTGAGTCAAACAGGAAAATTTCACCTGAATATCGTTGGTAACCTGGTTCAACCGAGACTTGCATTTTGCTACCTGCTGAACGATCTCGTGCATAGAGATGAGGACACTTGCACCCATGGCTACCGTCGTTCGGTCATCGATGCCCACGCTACTCAATGCTTCATCGAAAGCTGTATACAATTTTCTCAATAAGATCCTAGCCTTCGAAACCTTGTCAAAAGTTAACTCTTGAACCTACTGTATTGATTCACTCACTGTTCCGCAAAGGCTAGCCGCTTGCGCCATGAATTTCAAGGTGGGATGAAGAGTAAGGCACAATGCCTTCACCTTGTCCCAGTATGAGGCATACAATTCTTTGGCAATTATCAACGAACTCATCTGGGGCGCAAGAGGTTGAGTCGTTAGAGTAGCCAATTCTGCCTCTCTACTGCTCAAATTTGCCTTAAGTTCTAACAAGTTTTTGTCTAATGTAGACATCTGCTCCCTCAGAGTGGAAACCTCCTTTTATTTTTCTTCCAGGGCTGATTTGGCCTGCTTCGCCTTTTGAGTTTCCAACTCCACAATGGCATTCATTTCAATGACCTCAGCATCCTTGCTTTGCCAGAGCTCCCTCATTCCTTTGCTTAGCTGCTCAGATTTAGCACGGAGTTTTTCTTCACTTGCTCGACTCAGCTTAGCTCAACCTGCTACTGGAGAGTTGGGACGATCTCGGTGCTCAAATTTTGTAGCTCCTTTATTTGACTTTCAAAGGCACTCCTCTCCTTCTCAAGTCGCTTTATTTCGTTCTCCTGGGCTTTAAACTTTTTTACCCAGATGTCAACCTTGCCCTTGAGCTCTGCTATCTGATCATCCTTTTTCTTCATCTGACGGTTAAGCTTGAGATAATTAGTAGTCACTATTTTTTGGGTCTCCTCCATCAGCTCAACTTTATCTCGTGGGTGAGCCTGCTGCAAGTCTAACCCAACAACATTCACAGAATAATCACTCGGTAGCATTTCTCCTACCGGCTTGATCACATCAGGAGTGATTTTTGCAAACATCAAGGAATTCTAACTTTCATTGAATATGGTTTGCAAGTGGGGCTCCGCCTGCCTGGTTGAGTCTTTCTGTCTTCTTTTATTGATTCGGTTGGCACCAACACTCTTGTTCACATCAACTTGTGAGAAATATTCTTGGGCAGGGATACCCAGGCCACCATCAAAAGGGTACTCCTATGGGATGACCAGTGGGAAAGACAGTGTACTCAACGCATTAGAAGTCTTGTTGGGTCGTGTTATGATAGCCGGGGAGAATGGCAGAATGAATTGGCCACTCGGAGGCGATGGAAACAAGGTGTAAGGGAAGACTGGAGATGCACCAATCATAAGGCTGGGCCTTGGAGATAAAATTTTTGGCCCACGAGTCCAATACTTACACCGAATTGCATTTCGGGCAAGGTATGGAAAGTGGAGGATAGAGGTGGGAAACCAGGAGAGGCAAGACTAGACTGCCCGAGAAATCCAGTGGCAGAGAAAACTGGCACAGATAAAAAAGCAGGGGTTGAAGAGGAAGAAACCAGAGACATAGAAGAGAGAGAAGAGGGAGGAAATGTTACCTGAGGCTCATGCGGAGGTGCAGACGTTTCAACCGCTTCCTCCATCAACTGCTCTTCCTCCCCACCGGCCTCTTCTGTTCATTGTCGCTTTTACTCTGGAGAATCATCAAGGTCAAGAATGACCCGCCTTTGACCACTGGTAGTCCTTGCCCGCTTCCGCATTGATTTAGAGGAGCTGGATGGCTCCGATGCTTGCGTGTGTGGATCCTCCCCTTGTGCAGGTTGTTTACCAGTGTCCCTCTCGTGCATTGGATTCTCGGCAATGGCAGGGAAATTCTGAGTTACTTCCTCCCTAGGCTCCGTGGCAATCTCTTGATTTCTGTAATGCTGCACAAATGTCGAATGGTTCAAAGATATTTCAATGTCCAAATGCTCATTTTCTTAGATATCATCGAATTTTTCATCGAGGGCTACCTCTTCATGAAGCTTGTCAATTGCCAGAATCTCCTTCCTGTATATCCAAAAGTCTCAAATCTTCTTGGACGACCAATTGAGCTTAGTCAATTGAGTGCATAGGGACAGGTTGATTTTCTGCTTTGGGTTAGCCTTTCCCGTGATAAAATAAAAGTTCAGCCACGACTGGCGATCATCCTCAGTAGGAAAATACTCAAGGCCTATATATCTACTTAAATTACCCTCTTCGAGATTTATCCGAAGGTCCTAGAATGGCCAAGGCGAATGCGAGACTTTGATACCAACCTTTGACAAATTATTTCTAGGGTTATACTGCCAGGTATCCTCTATCAACACCAACCCGAGATGGCCCAACTTGGAAAGTAAAATATCCAAAGTATCAATCTTCAAAGTCCTCTTCTTTTTTAATGACATGGATCCAAACATGATTGGCAACAGCAAATAGGCGGTCAAATGCTTTCCTCCCCAGTAATCATTATCAATATTACACAACTACCTCATTGCTTCCAGGGCCAACACTTTGTCAGAAAGATAACGGAGGAGCCGGAAGGGTTCCCGGACAAAACCTCGCATGCGGAGTATAGTGAACTCCATGCCATAGAACCAATCACATGGCGATACTAGCTTCCCTAACCAGGATTTCTGTCGGGGCGATATGCGTTTGGTCATATTGACGCCAACTCCATCCAAAGCCCCCGAAGTTGGGGTTAGGAACAAATCCAAAAACGCATAGAAATCAAAAGTTTTTGACATGATAGGATTCCATGTCAAGACTGGCCTTCTCAATCCGCCCTCATAAAAAATGGTCAGAGACATAAATGTTCAAAAATAATCCAGATTCTGATATAGAATCAAGTAGGCTAAGAAAGAGGGATACCTGAACTTAGAACCGACTTGGAATTCCTGCAGCTGCTGCCAAATTCCATCACTGATAACTCTTACAAAATCTAGGAGCAGAGCCTCATTATTCATTTTCAGCATAAAATTGAGGCACATTTGAAACTCAAGAACGTGCTTGTCCGAATCTAGACAACACACCAATGCCAACATAGAAGCAATAGAAGAAGACCCACCTTTCAGGGCCTTCAAACCAAAAGGGAATTTGGGCGGTGCTGAATTACTTGTTGGCTGATTGATCTCAGAGTGATAAAACTGTTCCGCCTTTTGGAGCTCTCCCCATTTTTGCTGCATTCTTTTCACATAAAAAATATCAGCCTCCCAGGTCAAAGGAAGGGGTATACACAACATATCTTGAATAGCTTCAGGGCCGATAACTACCCTAAAATTTTTGCCACTGATTACTCTAGTATCTGCGTCGAAGTGTGTCACGCTTGCCGCCACAATTTTTGGGCACGGGTGCACCAAAGGAACCATGTACTATGGAAGCCCACAAAACCATAAACGCTTATTGAAAGGGTCTGATACATGCTTCATTTTCTCACATGCAGCTTCCCGAAGGCTCTGAGGATTGTGGGATAGCTCAGGATCAAAGACGTTATCCCAATCCTCCGCGACCAAAGCCTGATCTTTGTGAGGAACTGCGTTTAGTGTTCTCTGGTCTACCAGATGGGTGAAAGGCCAACAAGTCTTTGTGGGGATGCCAGGAGTAGCATAAGACTCTTGGTCATAGAGTTGCACGCAGGGCGCCCTTCTCATTTGCTTGCTTAGACTTGCTGGAGCCAGGGTCTGTGTTAGGTTCTCTACAATTTTAGCCATCTTTGATATTCGTAAGAATTTTTCTGCAAATTTTGCAAATAGCTTAGCCTTTTTCTGAATTTTTTTTTCCTTCTTACGACTGCCTTGGGTAGAGTCTCTCCGTAATTCCTTGCAATAAATACGTTTCTGCATGCCTTAACCTGCCTTTTCTATCATCAAGAAAAGTGACCAAAAAGGGTACGTGCCAACCATTCATACCAAGTTGCCATTATGTGTCGCCAGCCTTTCTTACGTGCAAAAGAATCACCAACCAGTAATATTGCTCCCAACATTTAAGAGATGGCCTTTCGCGTGTGACAGAGCTTGATTTTTTTTTTGAAAAACGAACCAAGGCAATCTTGCAAAATACTTTTGCAAGCTTTGTACATTTACTGATTTTATTGAACGCACCTAGGCACGTCGCCCAACAACCTTTCCAAATGATTTTTCCTTGATTTGGATGGGATGACAATAAGGCTTCATGTAGACACCTGGCCTATCTCTAAGAAATGTGGCAACTTAACCGAACAAGTTGCAACTGTACCTGCATATTTTTGTCACCTCACACGCAACAACACTGGAAATTGAGGCAATGAGACACACTTTGGCTCAGTCATAATTATGGCCTCCCTCGGCTAGCAAACCTTAGCTAGTCTATAAATAAGACCCTTGGCAGCATAGCAAATCACAAAATTTTCTAGCATTCCTAGGTTAGCAAGCTTTCTGCATTTACTTAGCAATTGCATTTTCCTATCTAGGAAAGTAAACAACATGAAAACACCAGTAAGGCTTGTTTGCAAGAAGACACAAGCTGCCTTCTTAAGCAAAATTAGATGTAGGCGCTTGAAGCACATGACAGGTGTGAAGAACCTGTTATATGTGAAGGCAATCAAGTGGGTCCTGGGGAAAGACTGTGTGGACTATGAGGAGCAGGATCGGGTGAATACTAGCATTTGCTCCCACTTTGTCACCTCGCTGTTAGATATTAGCATTTCCAAACACAAAATCTTAAAGCTGACAAAGCGGGTCTTCCCTCGACGCTACCTCAGAGTCCTAGAGCAGATTGTGCACACGGCCCAATTTGATCGTGGGATTCCCTCGGTTCGCAACATATGCCTGCAACAACTACATGGAGGAATTATTCCAACCAACCCTTTCCTCTTCGGCTTCGAGCTGGAGACTCATGAGGAGCATCGTGCCAAGGTTTGCGCCGACTACTACTTCCTTATGCATGTGCACTATATTGAACCATTCCAAAATCTTCACTGGTAAGAATTTTTTGAAAGAATGGCGTTTCTCGATCTCGCGCCGCTTGTCGCCATAATTGCTAGTCCTTCCCACTGATGACTTGAGAACAAAGATGATCCCAATTTTTGTTTTTCTCCTTACAAGCTCCGCTTTATAGCGAACATATGTAAATATTGATACCAGGCCTCTGACCCCCCAAATATAATGTAAATCTTTGGCTCTATGAATATAATATATATCTTTTCAGAAATCTTAGCCCATTTACGATATTTTCTCCTTTTTCTTGCATTATTTCTATTATTACGAAGCATTGAGAATAACAAAAACTTAAAGCAAGACAAATTAATTACATATTTACAATCTATAAGGCCTTCGCACAAGCAGAATTAATAAAATATTTTAAGATGTATCCCATTAACTGGAATACTGAGGGGGTTACCTTCTTCATCTTCCAACTCAAAAGAGTTGAACTGTTTGCACTGGGTAATTTTGAAAGGTCCTTCCCAGAGGCTGTCAAACTTGCTGTGCTGACCGTGCTGACCGGGCTTTGCTTTACGTTCATTGAACTTGAGTACTAAATCCCCGCATTGTAACCCTTGATCTGATGCCTTTTTGTCAAACCATTTCTTAACCACCTGTTGGCGACTGTTCATCACCTCGAGGGCATGCTCTTTTTTTTCTTGTACCTCAAGTAACTCAGAAAACCTCACCTCCATTGCTCCATTTTGCTCATTTTCCAGAAATTTAAGCAGTTGCAGGGCAACAATTTTCATGGCAATAGGCAGCAAGGCCTCCTTGGCATACACAATCTCATAGGGGGATGTCTTTAGTATCTACTTGGGCGTGATTCAGTCTACCCACAACGTTGTCTGGAGGTTCCTATGCCATTCTTTCTGATGTTCCAAGCTTATTTTCTTTAGTAATCTGATGAGGTTTTTATTAGCAGACTCTGCGAGGCCATTCCCTTAGGGGTAATAATTAGAAGAGGTTTTTAGGAAAACCCCATACTTTAATGCGAACTAGCTCATCTTTGAGCCAATGAATGCTTTAGTATTGTCAGAAATGATTGTTTTAGGTGGGCCAAATCTAGCTACCAAATCTTCTAAGAAATTAACAATTTCCACCTCTGTAGCATTTTTTAATGGCACTGCCTCTGCCCACCTGGTGAAGTAATCTATAGCCGTCAATATCCACTTATGTCCGGCTGAAGAGAAAGGGCTAATCATCCCAATGAAATCTAAGCCCCATTGAGCAAAAGGTTCTTCTACTACTATAGGCCTTAATGGCATAGCAACATTCTTTCTCCACCCAACGTGAAACTGACATTCATTGCAAGACCTAATCAGTAGGAATGCGTCATTAAAAAGCGTTGGCCAAAAATAACCAACACATATAACTTTAGTCGTTGTGGTCCTTGCAGAAAAATGTCCTCCAACTGGGCTATTGTGATATTGATCTAATATTTTCTTGGCTTGTCCCTCGTTCACACACCTTAGTAGGACGCCATTAAAATTTCTTTTAAACATGACACCCTCGAGGAGAACATAATTACTATTTTGCAAACGATAGAAACGTTGTTTGAAGGAAGGTAGATTGATTGGATACCTTCCTGTTTGCATGAAGTTTATTCTATCTTCCAGCCAATCACCCTGAGAAGTTTCTTCGTTCAAAAACACAGGTTTCAGAGCCTCAAGTTTTGTCACTGTTTCACTGTTTTTCGTGAGATATTCACACAGTCCCTTTCCTTTGATAGTTTTGATAGGTCTGACTTCAATATCATATTCTAGGATCTTGGTGATCCAATTAACTCTTTTCTCTGTGATTTCTCCCTCCATGATATACTCTCACACACTAGGATGTGGTACACAAACAATTACCTTGTTATATGATATCAAGTGTCAGAACTTCTTAAGCCCTTTAACAATGGCAAAGGCCTGCTTTTCTACAAAGTTTTACTTTACTTCGTACTCTTTTAAGGTTTGTGAATAGAAAGCAACAGGGGACTCCCTTTTCTCTTCATCATTATTTTGCATAAGCACCGTGGCAATACTATTGCCACCACCAAAAACATACATAATAAAATATTTTGATAGGTCGGGGTTTACCAACACAGGAGCAGAGGAAATATCCTCCTTTATAAGCTCGAAATATTTTCTGGCTTTCACCGTCCATTTGAAAATCTGATCCTTCTTTAGCATTAAAGTAATAGGACGAACAATACCTGCAAAATCTGTAATGAATCGGCTAATAAAGCTGACCTTACCCAGGAAATATTGCACACCCTTCTTGTTGACAGGTAACGGAAGTTCCTGGATCGCATCAACTCTTTCCGGATCAATAGCAATGCCTTCCTTAGAGACAACATACCCCAATAGCTTCCCCTAGGGAACTCGGAACACACATTTCTTTGGGTTTAAAGAAATCCCGAATTCTTGGAACTTCTGGAAAACAAGCTCCAAATGATCATCAACAGATTTTGAAAATACTGTCAAATCATCCAAGTAAATGAGTATAATCTTGTGGATCAAATCCTTAAAGGCAATATCCATAGCCCTCTGAAAAGTGGCTCCAGCATTTGAGAGCCCAAAAGGCATTTTAGCATATGCATAAGTCCCCCACTTCATGGTGAATGTTGTCTTGTGTTGGTCCTCCTCTTTTACTTGAATCTGGTTGTAGCCCAAAAAACCGTCCAACATTGAAAACATTTCAGAGCCAACTACAGTTTGCAGAATTACCTCTATTGAAGGTAGGGGGTAATGATCCTTTAAGGATGCTCTATTCAAATCTTGGAAGTCTACGCACAGGTGTATGTCCCCATTTTTCTTCCGAACTGGCACCAAGTTTGACACCCAAGTGCTGTGTTTGATAAAGAACACTATTCGGGATGTGATCAACTTATTTAGCTCCTGTGACATGAGAGACTCTATCTTTGGGTTGATGGGTCTCTGCCTTTGATGAAATGGCTTCGCCCCTTCTGACAACTCAATTGTATGCTCGATGATTCCAGGATCGTATCCTTTAAGATCATCATATGACCAAGCAACAACGCTCGGGTATTCCTCACAAAAATGCCTTAGTCTGTCCTTATTCTTCTGAGAAACTTCTTTTCCGACCTTGAGCTTTTTGTCTTCCTCGATATGCAAATCGGTGTAATCGCCTTTGTCAGCCACGAGCTTCCTTTTGTCTCTCGTCGCATCATCAAGATCAAACAGGCTCTCCAGAGTGACTAGCCCCCTCAGAAGCTTATTGGATTTCAACTGGATAATTTGATCCCCATAAGCTTTGACAATCTTTGGTTGTAGCTGATCAGCGAATTCTCTAGATGACTGGAGGAATGATGCAATATGAGCATCACTATCAAACACCTGCCAATCTTGATTGTTATCTAGAACATCGAGTCTTAAAATCACCTTCATCGTATGCTTATTTCTCAATAATTCAAAGGCCGGCTCGAACTGAACCTCGATAGTTGCCATTCTGTCGGCTTCATAATTCATCTCCCTAGAAATAGCCTGAATATTGAAAGCCTCGAAGTTGTCAATCAGATCCCAGACCTTATGTTGATAGGATCGCATACAGATATTCTTTGCAGCAGAAGTTCCATGAATTTGGTTGACCACCAGCTCTGAATCTTCGAACACACTTATATGCTTTGCACCCATTTTTTCTGCAAGACTTAAACCATGGACCAGACCTTCATACTCTGCTTCGTTGTTTGAGCACGTGAATTGGAAGCGATATGACCTCAAGGTATTTTTGTCATTAGGAGATATCAAACAAATTCCTGCTCCAGCTCCCACTCTACATCTTGCGCCATCAAAGTACAAAGTCCATATTTCTGAAGATAGTTCACCTCCAGGCTCCTTAGTAACTTTGGGCATAATCTGCCCCTCTTCATGTATAACATAGGTTCTGAGGCTAGTTGCATGGTAATTCCCGAAAGGGTCTGTATCAATAAACTCTTTCAACAAATTTTCCTCGTCTTCTATCCGGGAGCTAGTAGCCTCCTCTTCTTCTAGAAATTCTACATTGAACCTTTCTTCCTGAGAGATTGAAGTGTGTGCTGCTTCAAAATTGAATAGGGCTTCGTCAGCAACATGTTCAGAATGTAAAGTTTCTGACAATAGTTTCATCTTGGCTCCATGTTTGGTCCTCAAAATCAGGTGTGACCAGTCCAGTGCTAGATATCCTCTGACATTTGATGTGAACTCCTGGGACAAACAAATCCCAAATAGAGGAGGAATATCAATGAGTACAATATCCTGATTTATAGTGATACTTAGGCAGGAAAAAAAATTCATAGGCAAACCCTTAATTATTCCAACGGTATCAACCTTATTTCCATCTAGCTACATGACTCCTTTGTTCAGAGGCTCATATTTTAAACCCAAAGCATCAACTACTTGCTTTGGCATGACAGTGGTGCTAGCACTAGAGTCGATCATACAATTATGTAACAACTTATCACCAATAATAAGTGTTAGAAAGAAAGGCTTAGGTTTAGGCTTACTTTCCTTTCCGGACTCGAGCTTCTCCTCCGGTTGAATTGTTAGCACTTTATCCAGGTCGGGCCTGGATACTTTCTCCTCATTAGATTGAGTAGGAACCTTCGCATCCTCTTCTCCTGAAAAAACCTTTTACAATAGTACCTTCTACTCCGGAATAGCCAGGATGTCCCACAGAGAAGCGTTGGTAGATGACTTCTTCAATTGTTCCACCACGTTGAACTGTGCTTTCGATTGGTGAGTCATGATTTCTTGCTCTTTAGGTTTCACAACTGACATTGGCTTTGCAGCCGACACGTCCGACTATTTGGCAATAGCAGGGGTGATCGATGGAGCTTTTGCCTTAAGAGGAAGTGGACTCGGAGAGCTTAGAATAGCTGCCTTAGACTGTGGAGGGATGGGCAATAAGCCTGCCACTGGGATAGGTGTCGGTTGTGATGAAGCATTAGTAGGAAAGGCTGAGAAATCTCTGTTGAATCTATGCTTTGAACGCGTGTTGTAGTCCGATTGCACTCGGGGCACTTGATCCATTGGGATGTCATCCGGAAACGCCGACTCTTCTCCTTCCGACCAAGAAAAGAGAGCCTGGTCCGGAACAATGTATGTTTCCTGCTGAATGGAAATTCCTTGCATTTGAGTGACAAGGACAACATTGTCCATCTGCTGAGAGGCGTATGATTGGTTACCGAGATTCGGTGCACCGCTTTGGTTGCATTGGTCTACAATCTTTTGTTGCAAGTTTCCCCACGGATAATTTCTTGGCATGTGCACATCATTGCAAGGAAAGCACCATGAATTAGCAGCTTCAGCTAAGTTGTTTTGTCTAGCCACCAACTCCTTATTTGAACTAGGATGGACAACCTGCATCGGCAGGGTTATCAAAACTATTTGGTTAATTGGCTGACACGAGGTATTTCCATGTGACCTATCCTGCCATTGATTTGATTGGTATAGAGATTTTCCACCCTAGTAACTCTGGTAAGCCGACTTTTGATAACTATATTGCTGTCGCTTCATAGTAGTTAATTCATTAGTTATGGCTCACATCTATTCTCTCATCTCGTTCATCTCAGCAGCCAAGGGATTAGGCACAAGAGCTACTATCGGGGCTGCCATCAAAGCTGTACTCGGAGCATTTCGGGATAAACATACATAGATTGGGGCGGAGCTGTAGGCACACTAGTGGAAGGAAATTTGGCCTCCACATCATTGCATTCAGGAAACAATGGCATTATCGGTCTCGGTGCCAAGTTTCCAGTGACAATCAAGTTATATTCCGCAGTGACAGCCAAGGCATAAGCGTTGGGTAGAGTCTCTCTGCCAAGAACTTGTAACATCATGGAGATGTCGACATTGATCGAATTTAGGTAAAACATGAAAGCCAAATCTAGAGGTGGTCGGCTGCCAACAGACACCCTCTGCCAGGTCGAATGGAACTTCGCATTGAAATCGGGTAGAGCTTCATGAGGAGCTCGCTTTATATTTTCCAGTTGATGGTATAGTGATGATCTATCGCCAACATTGGAGAAATGTTCATAAAACAGAGTTTCGAGTTGGTCCCAACTTGCAATAGTACTAGCTTCAAGGGTCTGGTACCAGTTTAGCACCTTTCCTTGGAAGGAGGCGACGAGCAGCCTAAGAGCTATATTTTCATTTGATATGTCGTGCACTAGACAGACATCTGCCACATCTTGCAGATGCTTTGTTGGTGTCTTTGACTCATGCCAAAAATACTTAGGGATAGATTTTAGGGTAGAATCAAGAATGGGGGCCTATACTACAGGAGGCACAGGTGCAACTAAAGGGCTGTCGGAGTCCCAGACTACATAATTCCTAGTAGCCATAGGTACAAGCGAAGCAGGTGACAATGGTGGAGTGGGCGATGGAGGAGATGAAGGGTTCCCTCGGTGGCCTCTCGTGTGCATAAAAACCAATGGTGGTATGAGATGGCCATGGACTCTTGTGGTCTACAACCTTGTTACAGGCTGATGGCTCATACACACTTATAAAATCAAGTGAACATGCTAGTTCACGGTCCCACCGGGTGTGCCAGAAAAAGAACTTGACGCATAAATTTGCATGTAGCAATAGTCTCATGGGAAACTTAGCTAATGGGGGACATTGTGCGCTAGGTAAGTGACCTCCGAGATTTTACCGAAGCTGACTCTTCGCTTAGTGGGGGAGTAAAAGGTGAGGAAGATAGCAAGAATGTAAAAATTTACACTACAGGCGATGCGCCAAAGGCTTAGACAAATTTATCAGAGCACAGTGCAGAATGCAAAGGCCTGAACCACTAAATTGCTGTTAGTTAAACTAATTTTCTCAAAAGCACTTGAAACGTAAGATTACCTTCTATTTTGCATAACATAATTTTAGCATAAATTTTAGCTAACACAGAAGAGTTGAAGTAAACATGGTCTGCATTTATTGAGTTATGAAAATTATAGAAAGCTGAAGAACAAGCATTCATACAATAAAAGAAGATAGCAACATAGACCAATAGTCTCATTAAATGCATAAACAAATAGAAAGGCCAAAATTATTTGGCACAGTCTAGAGTCTTCAAATTCAATAAAGCTATTACAAAGGCCTTCTTCTTAGTGCTCAGGAGTTTTTTGCAAAATTAAACAACCCCCTAATAAAAAGAAACATGGTCGTACATATAGGCCAGTCCACCACCTGAAAACGTATCAAGAAAAAGTAAACCATGAGCAGAGACCGACGGCCCCGATCATCTCGAGCCGTCAAAGCGAACATCAATCGGCTAGGAGCATGCCAACGAAGCCACGACATGGAACGAAAAACCATGCAACAACAGGTGAGAACACATGATGCCATAGCAAGAAACGCGGTAGCAAGTGAGTACAAAAATTTAGCGGCATTTCCAAGGTAATTGGCACAACAACAATCACCACGTGTCATTCAGACAGAGCCCGATAGGAATTTGAAGAAACGCCCAGTGAAAAGCTCCGAGAAGGAGCCACGTGGAGTGCCCTGAGCAAGATTAAGTACTAGGCGGGCCTAGCTTGGAAAGCAGCCAGAGAAAGCCACGCGACACGCAGACAAAGACCAGCAAAAAGCGAAGCGATACAAAAAGAAAAAAGCTTCGAGAGGCAGCCACATGGAGCGCTCCAAAAGCAATGAGCAGTTGTAAATTAAGGGGCAACCGCAAAGGTAAATATAAAACCGCAAAGGGTTTGGCAGTTTTTTGTTGAACATTTCCTTTTCCAACAATCTGATAGGGTTCATCATAACCTAAATATACCTGTCCAAAATCACCTTAAATATAATCTACAAAATATTTCCTATGGGGTGTGGCATGAAATAAATCCCCTCAATCTATTACCCAAGAATCATTAGCATTATCTAAACATAAAATTAAAGCATCCTATAATTTATTACTTACAACATTAGCTTCCTTACTGTCATCATGTTGTTCATCTCCTTGTTTTCCCTTTCGAGACGAATAATCCTTCTTGAAGTTTCCTGACTTTCCATAGTGCCAACAATCCATTTTTCCTCTGGATTTAGATTTTCCTTTCTTCGACTTCCCTTGTGAATTCCCCCAATTTGTTAGGCTTTTTCCTCTCTCCTTTGTTCTCCCCCCAGGTTCTCTATAGTCAAAGCGTTACCCGATGTTGAAGTCTCACATGTGCTTTTCCATCTCATTTCCTCGCTAAGGATAATACCAACAACATCATCAAATTTCAATATATTTGAACCAGAGACAAAGTTACTTACAACCATTACCAAGCTATTCCAACTTTCTGGCAAAGAACATAAAGCCAAGAGAGCCCTCACCTCTTCATCAAAATTCACTTTTACAGAAGTTAATTGACTGTTAATCATATTAAACTCATTTAAATGATCTATCATAGATCCACCTTCAATCATTTCAAATTAAACAAACACTTCATGAGAAATACCTTATTTGAGGCTAAGGTTTTTCATACAATTTAGCCAAAGCTTCCATCAAATCCTCTGTTGTCTTTTCTTCTGTTATATTGAACACCACAAATGGTGCTAGGCACAACCGAATGGTTCCTAGTGCCTTTCTATCCAGAATCTCCCATTCTTCATCATACATCATAGTCTCTTTCTTTGTTTTTCCTTGCAATGGTCACCATAGATCCTTTTGATACAAAAAATCTTCCATTTGCATCTTCCATAATTGATAATTTTGGTCGTTGAACTTCTCAACCTTGAATTTGCCTTCTTTCATTGCTCCCACTCAAATATAGAGGTTTCTTGCCAATCAACCGAAATACGCGTGGTTCTAATACTAGTTATTAGGGCTACATATGGGCTCTAACACAAAATTTTAACGTGGTTCACCCAATATGGGGTACATCCATAGAAACTCAGCCACCCAATGATTTTATTATCTAGTGCAAAATAAATTATAATCTCGTGAATCACACACACCACAACTTACATCCCAACCACTTAAATTTTTTTTTTTGGAACCTTCTAGAATTAGGGTTTTACGAGGTCATTTTTCATTTGACATGTTAACGTGAAAACCTTGATGTGTCAAAGGGAAAAAAAACCTTGGCATGTCAGCGGGAAAAATCCTTGACTTGTCAATGGGAAAACCTTGATGTGTTAATGATTTTTTTGGGGGCGATGCCCCGAACCTCATTGATACGTTACAAGTGTTTAATATTTGCATGATCAATCACCACATACCAACAGTTAGAGCCTATGTTCTTTTGGACATAGTGCAAGATTTTCCTAAAGTTTTGAGGATTAAATCAAAGTCAGATTTTAGTTGCAAGATGTTTTCATTGAGGGTCCCTGCAATGTTTGCAAAGAGTGCCACATTTGGGGGAACAATGCTAGTTTTTGCTAATGAAGATCATAAAAATTCTTCATTTTTTGATCAGGAACCTCAGGGGTTCCTTGATGATAACCTATGTATAGCTCAAAAGTGCTTTGAAGATGTGTCTATTTCATCTAAGACAAGGTTGATGAAGGGAAAGGAAAAATAGTTTTTCTCAAACCCTGGGTATGTTTTAATTACCAATCAAGCTTCTTGATCTAAATTTCAATATAACCCATCAAAATTTGTGCTTCCATCTCATAACGTATTAGGTGCTCACAATACTATTGAAAGGACAAAGGATAAATCTCTTTGTTCAAGCATGGGTTTTAGTTTAGTTAAAAATCTAGATTCAGTTTTTGATTCTCACAATAAACCATTAGAATATGTGGTTTTTGTTAGCATTCTAGGTGGGTAGAATAAGTCTAAAAACTTATTGTTTTTTATACCACCAAACTAGGTTACTAGCTATTTTTCATAACTATTTGTAAATGGAAATTTTTTGTATTTGTATTTGCCGAAATTCCCTTCAGTTTCATGCCAGCAAGTGTAGACAATTTCATCTACCGTGGCTTGGGGTGATTTTGACACAAGGTCACTGGCATCAATTAACGTACCAAATCTAACATGTTCTTCTGATATGCAGTTAGATTTGGTTGATATAGATTTTGAGGAGGTGTCCTGGGAAAAGTGTCAGTGATACTTTTAGTTTCATGGATATACAATCCATGTTAGAAGATGGAAATTTCGAGGGAATAACTAGTAATATTCTCATGATGGTAGGGTCTTCCATCAATGATGAAATAATAGAGGAAATTGAAAAAGTCAGTGAGTTAAATGTTCCTGTAACTTCCGATACTAAACCCATCTCCTCATCCTCAAGCTTAGGGGAGAAGGAATCTCTTTTAAATATGACAAATGTAGTACCACAATTAGTAGAAGCTACCAATATAGGGTTGGAGACTAAAGAGGGTACTGAGTATTTTGATTTCTCTCAAACTTATCAATTAAAAAGACCCCCTCTTTGTCTCCAACCACTCAAAAGTCACTTGGAAAAAGAAGTAGAAAATCACACGTAGTCAAGATTCAAGAGGAGATAGCAGTTGGGAAATAATCAACATTGGATGGTAGTATTAAAAAAAGATTGAGGGGAGCAAGTGGCTCTTTGAAGTTGGTATGAAGATAGTATCTTGGAATGTTAGGGGAATTAATTCCCCTGACAAGAGAGCCCACATCAAGCAACAAATTGATGATTTTGGGGGTGACATAGTTTTACTTCAAGAGACAAAGTTATCACAAGAGATTTTTGATTCAGTCATAAAGAAATGGACAAGGTGGAAATCTTTCCAGTTAGTAGCACAAGGTGCTTCGAGAGGTTTGGTGGCTTTGTGGAATTCAAATTCTATTATAGTTTAAGCTATAATAAATGAACAACATTGGAAATTATGAAAGGTGGCACACTTTTATTTGAATTTTTGGCTTCTGAACATTTATGCACCGAACTCTACATCTAGGAAAAATTAGTTGTGGGAAGAGTTAAACCAAGATTTGTATCAAATTGGCTTAGATAAGGTGATGCTAGCTAGAGATTTCAATGCAATATTATCTTTGAGTAAAAAGAAGGGGGGGATCATTCCTCCCGAGAAGACTATGGAGGACTTCAACTCTTTCATTCAAAATAATACACTCTTAGACATACAACCAGGTAATGGGAATTACACTTGGACAAATAAGCAAAAATACTTCCTTCAGATAATCGTGTGCTTGGATAGGTTCTTGGTTTCATCAAATTGGATATCAAAAAACTTTGGGTTGCTATCAAAAATATTACCATGGGTGGAATCCAGCCATTTTCCTATGCCTCTATGTATTGAAGTTAAGAAATTGGTTTCAAATTCAAAATCATCATTTAAGTTTTAAATGATGTGGTTCTCCCACCCAAAGTTTTTAAGTTCATTACGTGATTGGTGGTTGAAGGCTCCTTTGGTGCAAGGCACATTTATGTTTAGATTTTATCGAAAATTAATGCATGTGAAGGGAAAAATCAAACATTGGAATTATACTATTTTTAAGAATGTGTTTCATCAAAAGGAAGAAGTATTTAAAAAAATCTTAGTTGTAAACTCCGAAATTATAGTTAATGGATTGACCTCAAACATATATGAACTACAAAAAAAAACTGCAAGAAGAATGGGAAGAACTTGCAGTTAGAGAAGAGATTTATTGGCATTAAAAGTCACATGAACTATGGTTAAAAGAAGGTGATAATAATACTATTTTTTTTCATAGATCTGCTCAGGTAAAGAAATCCAAAAATACAATTTTTTTAATAGTGGACAGTGTAACAGGAGAAAGGTTAACAAAAGAAGAAGATATTCAAAAAGAAGGTGTGAAATTATTTTCAAATTTGCTATCTACATCAAGTACTAAATCAGATCAACTAGAGAGAGTAAGGGAAGAAATCTTGGAAGGTATTTTAACATTATTTTCATAGGAGGAAAATATACAATTGTTAAAACCATCCACCTTAACATAATTAAGGTTGATATGTTTTTCTATGCCGCTAGATAAGGCATCAGGGACCAACTTTTATCAGAAATGTTGGGAGTTCATTGGTAAGGATTTTTTGAAGGCATTGGAAGAATCTAGAAGCTTAGGTATGATGCTTAAGCAGTTTAATATGACTCACATGGCTCTCATTCCCAAGGTCCATAATTTTTCTTCTTTAAATCGAAATTCAGACCTATATCACTTTGTAACACTATTTATAAAATTTTAACAAAAGCAATTTATTTGTGTTTGTTGCTTATCATACCTAGAATAGTTTTAGAAGAGTAGGGAGGCTTTGTTATGGGTAGGGAAATGGTTGAGGGTGATTTGGTAGCACATGAAGTTTTAAATTCTATATCCATGCATGGTCTTCCATCATTAATCATCAAGCTAGATATGATGAAGGCACATGATAGAGTGGACTAGTCTGTTTTAATGTAAATATTGAAAAAGTTTGGATTTTAGAAAAGGTGGTGTAAATGGGTTTATTCATGTTTGGCAAGCACAAAGTTTTCAATTCTTGTAAATGGTACTCCGTCAAGTTTTTGTAAGTCATCTTAGGGGGTAAGGCAAGGAGACCCTTTGTCTCCATTTCTTTTTATCATTTTGGTAGAGACACTAAGTAGATCTGTGAACAAGGCTCATATTTAGGGCATATAGAAAGGCATTAAGTTACCTGCCACATATATAAAAATAACACATTCTTTATTTGCCGATGATACCATTTTTTTGGTATGTCATCAACAATAGAAGCGAATCAGAACAAGCACACTTTAGAAAAATACACTTTAGCTTTTGGTCAAAAGGTTAATGCAAGAAAGTCAAAGATTTATATTTTTAATACAGACCCTATAGTAAAGGATAAGATTGTTCAGATATTGAGGTTTTAGATTGTAGAACTACCGTGTAAGTATTTAGGAATACCGTTCTTTGCAGGGTCAAATAGGATTTCATATTGGGAAAAAGTTATCTATAGTATTCAATCCAAAATTGTAGGTTGGAAAGGGTGGTGGTTATCTATTTCAGGAAGAATTTTATTGATAAAGTATGTTCTATCTTCGATCCCAAATTATTACATGGCAGTTTTGAAGGCTCCTAGAGTTATTATTACAAAAATTGAAAAATTGATTAGGTCTTTCCTATGGAAGGGAAACATGGACAATAAAAGGAAAATACCTCTTATTTCACTTCAAAACATTTGTATAGATAAGTTAAAATATGGTGCTATGGTGCATAATTTGTCTACAAGAAATGTGGCACTAGGTGCCAAGTTGGACTGGAAAATGCATGTAAAAACACATGCTAAGTGGTGTAAGATCTTGCAAGCAAAATATGTGAATTGTGGTGCATTTGATTGCATTATAACCATTTCAAATCCCCCTCAAGGATCTATAATGTGGAATTTTTTGTTATAATGCAAAAAATTAATTATTCCATACTTAACTTGGGAGATTCATAACAGCGAAAACACACATTTTGGCATGACTCATGGAATGGGCATGCCCCATTGAATACAATGCATGAATTTCAGGTAGCAAAAAATCAATCTATACAAAGCTTGGGATTGAAAGTGAAAGATTATTTTCATGAGATAGATGAGCATACAGGGAAAGTAAAATGGAAAAAATTGGTAGATCCTTTTATTCCAAGTACTCAACATGTGGAGTTAAACAAGATCCTAAAGGATAGAATTGTATACTTTTGAAAGGCTGCATATAAGCTTATTTGGGCATCATCTAAGTCACATAATTACATGGTTTTAAATTAGGGTATAAAAAAGTAATGAATGTTGAAGCACATGGTAAATCTCAAAGGGCATTGTCTTTCTATTGGAATTAGATGGTGTTGCCTAGGGCGGGTTACTTTTCTTGGTTGGCATTAAAGCAAAAAATCTTGACAAGCGAAAGATTGGTTAAATTCAGAATTGTTGCTCCCTCCAAATGTGTTCTTTGTGAGTCAAGTATGGAGGAGGTATATCATTTATTTTTGTGTTGTCCTTTTGAAAGTTCATGTTGGGAATTTGTTAAAGCCAAATTAGGATGGTACTCTCCCCTTCCACAAAATCTTTGGGAATTATTTTCAAGCTGGCTAGTATTGTACAAAACACCACTTTTTGCAAGTATATGGAAAATCATCCCTTATTTTTTTGTGTGGTGCATCTGGTGGGAAAGGAACAAATGAATTTTTTGTTCAAGCAAAAATCTAGTATAGAATAAGTGTTGATCAAATTAGAAAAATTGATTTGTGAAATCACAAATGCATATATACTCAATTTTAAGCATGTTGGTTCAAAAATTTTAGATTGGGATGCAAAAAACATTAAGTCTTGGCCTATACTTGTTATTCCCTTTAAAGAAAGTCAAAATCCAAAGTTAGAATTGAAAAAAAAGAAGAAAAAAAGTAGTATGGTCTCCCCCTCCTACTGTATTTGTGAAGTTAAACTTTGATGGAGCAGCTAGAGGCAATCCAGGAATATCAAGTGTAGGTGTAGCACTAAGAAATCACAAGGGCTCGCTCATAGGAGAAAAATCAATTTGTCTTCCTTATGGGTCAAACAACCAAGTAGAAGTAAAAGCTCTTTTTCATGGTTTGCAACTAGAAATTCAATTAAAACCATCAAAAGTGAAAATAGAAGGTGAATCATTGATCATTATCATTGCATGTAGGGATAAAGGGGTAAGTAGCTGGAAAATTAAATACATTATGGAACAAATTTGGCATTTACTTGATAGTTTGGAGTCTTTTTAGTTAAACTACATTTATAGAGAGGGGAACCAGTTAGCTAATTATCTAGCAAACTTGGGTTGCGAGCAAGTGAAATTTCAAAAATATTATATGGGCAGAAGCAAATGTTGGCATAGGCATATTGCAAGATATAATCAATCTTGAAAAAATTAGGACAAGTAACCAAGTAGGACTGCATCAAGGGTTGCATTTATCATGGTTGCATTATGTTGGAATGAAGGAGGATTATTAGAGGCATGGTGATCAATGTTTTTAAATGTGCTAATTATTTTTTGTTTTTTGCAGGAATTGATTAAGCACTTTATTCTCACTCTTCATAATAAATATATTCAATTACAAGCTGTACAAATTTATGATGACATGGCAAGCAAAATCAAATACCACTGTAATATGAATGAAGGTGGGAGATGACACAAAAAGTGGTGATACAAGCAATTGTAATAGGAGGTACAAAATGCGGTAGTCACTAAAATCCAACATTTCAAATGTCAATTTTTTTGTACAATGTTTCATCAAAGTTTGTGTGAAAGAATATAGATGGTACCTGAATAGATATTATGTCTATAAAAAGCTTGCAATCAGATGATGTGCTTGTCAAAAATCATTTGTGACACGCGAAATTCTCATTATTAACTGGTTTCATATTTTAATATGCATGCTTAAACAAATATTATTCTACATCTCCCCATAATAAGGAAGTGTTAATCCAAGAGCTGCAAATATTTCGCTTGTGTGATATAATCTAACTTCGTGTGATGAAGGATATGAAATTAATGTAGTTCCAATCTACAAGTACATGTTTTCCAACTATATTTCTAGGGTCTCAACGAAGGCATATTGTGTTAGCTCTCAGTAGGTTATGAGTCTGGTGTGCTATCTTGGGGCAGGGGGTTGATTTGCATTTCAATTCAGTTGTGTTTGGTGTTTACACTGGCTCGATGTGGGTGGTTCTTGTGTAATGTCGATAACATCATTTCTAGAGTCTCAACAATGGCATTTTATATTGGTTCTCAGTAGGTTATGAGTCTGGTGTGGTAAGTTGTGAAGGCCTAAGCTTTCAAATACAGTGTTATGTTCTTATCTACCAGTTTGGGGCTATGGATAAATTTGCACTTCATTTATGTAGTTTGGCTATCTTGGGACTGGGTGTTAATTTGCATTTCTTTTTAGTTACACTTGGTGATTACATTGTCTCAATGTGGGGGGTTCTTGAGTCATTGGTGGGTGGTGTCTATGCAAGTTAAGAGTGGAATAAGTGAGTTGTTGGTGGGTTTGTCATTAATCAATGGAGTACGCACCAATTTTTTTTAAGGTTCTAGTTCAAATGAGAAGGGGAGCAACATTTTCAGAGGAAGTGATCGACTTTCAATTGTCCCAAATATTTAGAATGTCATGTCCAAGCCTTGTTGATAGTGTGAGAACTATTATTGGTGAAGAAATCTTAAGGTCGAACTCCCCCAAATTGTTGTTCCATTCAGAGTTGTCAATCTTCTTGTCTAACACTATGGACCTCTTATAGTCTTTTGAGTCCCTCCAAATTGTGGTTGAAGAGATTGGTCAACCTAATGTTCTTAGGGAGGAAAAGCTGCTGAAGTGTGTGCAATCATATAATCTAGATTATGGAAATTCCTGAAGAGCTACCTCAAACGTAATCAATCATTCAAAGTAGTGTACGAGGCTATTAACAAAGGGTTGAAGAATGATGATACTTGGGTTTTTATAGGATTATAAATCTACATTCGCAAGAGCTTGGTTTTCAGATGGTAAAAAAAATAAAGGAAAGGTTCTTCGCAGTTTCATTCTTGCTTTCTCATCATAAATGGCATGGTCGTGGTTCGGTAGCAGTTGCTAGAATAATTCCAACAAGTCAAAATGATGATTTGAGAGAGGACTAAGGTGAAAATGGTGTAGATCTAAATACAATTCGGGAGGACATAGATGTAGCTGTTGGCTTAATGGAAGAATGAATATAGTTATAGCATATGCTAATTTTGATAGTTATAGTATCTGTTAATTTAGTGTCTTTATTTTTGGTTTGTGCCTAGACTTTCAAGGATTGCATCTGCTCATTTTGACTGATATATGGATAATATATCCATAAGGCACAATTTTTCTTTAGCATTTTGATGACCAATACTATAATCTTGGTTAAATATGTAATTTCTATATTTCTAAAATATTAATATATATAGTTAGGCTACAACCTTTTATAGAAAAAAATAATAATCAATGTTTATGTCTTTTCTATCTGTTTATTTACTTTTTTATGTGTGCACATTTATTTATATTTCCTTTAAAAATAAGTTCATATAAAAACTAACTCTTAAAGTAAAAGTTAAACAAACAATTTTTCATTTATGTATATTATGCTTAAAATAAAATAGCTTGAGTAAAAGTTAAAATTAATGTGTGGTGTAATCTATAATGATACTAGGGGATAAGAATCTCATGATAATGAAAATTTTAATTGAAAAAAAATTTATTTAGACCTGAAATTTATTTTTAAATATAAAAACATCAATATGTTGATGGACATACAAATGAAATTATTACAAAGTAACATATAAGTGTATGATATTTAACATGTATTTTTAAAAGTAAAATGAAAAAATAAAAAATAAGAGTTCTAAAGAAAGGATGTTTGGGAAGGAGAATTTGTTAGGATTGTGGCTGGGCTTGGTTTATACGTTCCTACTCATGACTCTCTGTTGTCCTTATCACCCTTCTCTCATGCTATATTTTGAAGTGAGATAAGTTCCACATTATTGTGGGTTTTCCTAGTTTCTTCACCTTTAGATGATTTTCTTTCCTTTCTATATGACCTGGCCAACCCAAACAACCTCACATTTGATGTTGGTGTAGACACCCAAAAATGTCCTCTTACAATACCTTATCACAACATTAGGTCATTTAGACATCTTGTAGCATGTTTTTCCCTAGGTACCCTTGTCATCATCTAATTAGTTAAATAAATCTTATTTATTTGACTAATTTCATTAATAATCCCTCCATTCTTCTAATGTTAATTAAATAATTTATATTATTTAATTAATCAAATCACTTATATTCATAATCTCTTCTTTCTTCTAATGTTAATTAAATAATTTATATTATTTAATTAACTAAATCATAAATCCAACATTAATTAAATAAATTATATTTAATTAATAAAATCTTAAAATATCTTCTCGCTTTCTTTCTAAAATCAAAACTCATGTGTATCTAATTAATTTATTTAATTAGATAATTCATCACTTATCCTTCTCATCTTTTTCAAGATTTTTTTCCTTTAAAATGAAAAATCAATATCTTTCTATTTTATTAGAATCTTATCCCATCTCGTTATATTTCCTCTTTTGTCAAAAATCAAATCTCATCAAATCTTCTTCTTCGTCCACATTGAAACTCTATAAATGCAGCCTCTCACAAACCATTTAGATAACTTCTTCCAGTACCATTACTCTGTCAAATTCATTTTGCAACTTTTCATCATCATCCATCCTTCTTCCGTCATCCCTATCTTATTGTTATGTTGTAATATTGAGCAATCAACATGCTGCCAATAGTCAAATCCTTCAAAGCTTGCATTCTTATGCGAGATTGAGAAGAATAATGGAGTGAATCCTTGGTGAAATGCATGTTTTTTTAGATTAGATTATTCATCTTGTGTATGTGTTTTTTACAGGTAACTGCATTGAGGATGCTGAAAATCGGAATCTTAATCTAATAAGATTTCAGATTTAATATTTTCCCTATCTATATTGATGAACCCGACGTGATTTTTGATTTTTATCTGCTTTTATCTACTTTGGACTTCTTAGTTGAAGTGCTTTCTATATCTCCAAAATCATTTGATGTTGTTGCTTTCCCTGCGTGATTCCCCCAAGTGCACTAAGAATCAAGAGTTTTGAGTTTTGATATGCCCTGACGAAATATTTTCAGAATTGACTAGATCAACAAGATTAAGTTTTCCACATTTAATAAGTTCTTCACCCTTTGGGGTTACTTCTTTGATATGAATTGTGATTGAGAAAATGCAATGAGAATGACTGCTTTGTTTATTTAATAAAGTTTTTGTAGTTTGTCTCTTGGAAGACCCTCTTTCTAATAGAGTATATATCTCATTTGCACTGCAGACAATTTCTTCTTCAAGGCCTCTTACAAACAGCCCGCCCTTACCATCTTCCATAAGAGCAATTGGATTTTTGGATTTATCATCATAGGGTCTTGGGAGCTCATCTGGAGCCAACAAATCTGTTATTTCTTCATTATATAGCTTAGGGCATGTAACTTTCATACTGTACTCAACATTTTGAGCCTCTAATGTGTCAAAAAATTTGATGAAAAACTCTTGGCATTATTCCTAAGTCGGAAGGAAACTCTCTATTCTTGGCTTTTTTTTTCCCTCTGCCTTCCATTGTATATGTCTTTCCTGTACCAGTCTGGCCATACGAAAAAATTTGTGCAGTTATATCCATCCAAAACTTCATTTACAATAGGAACGATAGCCTGATCATATAACTCACTATGCTGGTCATGTCGACTTGTTCCATTGGAATCCCCATTTTTAGTCCTCTAGAGGCTCTAGGAGTTAGAGATGGAGAAATTAATCCCACCTTTTTGTATTCCATGCGATGCTTTTGAATTATAGTAAAATCAGTCTAACAATAAAGGTGTTCTCATTTCTAAGTCTTAATTGGTTCTTTTATAAATTTTGGGAGATGGAATTATTAATTTTTCTAATTTAGATTTTAGTTAGATTTAAAAAAATTCAAATTTAGATTTTAGATATAGATTCTAACTTAGATTTAAAGTTACTAATTTAGATTTAGATTTTTAGAATTCTAATTTACTTTTTATAAATTTAGATTTTTGTTATTTGGCTTAGATTTAGATTTTTGTCATTGAAAATTCTAATTTAGATTTGTTTTTTTAGTTAGATTTAAAATTTTCTAATCTAAATGTTAGATATAGATTCTAATTTTATTTAGATATAAAAAAATAAAATTAATTTAGATTTTAAATTAAAATTTTAGTTTAGATTTTAGAATAGATTTTTCTAATCTAGATGAGAAAATTTTAGATTTAATTTCTAATTTAACTTAGATTTTTAATTTTTTAATTTAGCCAGATTTATAATTTATAATTTAATTTAGATTTTTAACTTTTTAATTTAGTTTAGTTTTTAATTTTGTAATTTGGTTTAGTTTCTAATTTCTAAATTTTTTACTATACACCAATACATCTTATCCTATACACTTTATCCATATTTTCCATGCCATCTCCTTCACCTTATCCATATTCCACCATCCTATCTAAATGCATCTTTTCTTCCCTTCCTTGGTCTTGATGAGGAATAGGGGCAAAATACTTAGGCATTTGTGTCCATATCTTATCTAGTTGATCTTGATCATATTAGCCTTATCCTTGCATTCTTCCGTTAAAATGTCCCGAAAAATTAAAAAAATCAAAACATTTCAAAAATACAAAAAAAATAAAATATTTTGAAAATACAAAAAAATTAAAATATCCCCGAAAATACAAAAAAATGGAAAAAGGTCCTGAAAAAAGAAAAAAGAAAATCAAATAGCCAACAAATATCCAAGCAATAAAATCAATCCATCCAATCAATTCTTCTAATTTCATCTAATCAATCCTGTATCTCAATCCGATCCTCCAACCATTCAACCAATCAATCATCTTCATCAAATTCATTCATCCATACATCAAATCTAAATGTAATACATTATCAATCTATACCAATCAAGTCAATCAATCTTGTCAAATTATCCAATTGCATCAATAGTCTTGATCCTAATCTTGTCGTAAACCAAATCAACCAATCAATCAATCGATCAATCAATCAATCAATCATCCTTGTGTTGATCTAGGGATATATCGTTCCCCGCAATGACAACACTATCATCATCATCAATCAATCAATTAATCGATGGTTTATAGCTTGATAGGGGCAATACCTTGTTTGTTTTTGAATCATTTGTGCATGCCTGCATGCTTGTGTGTGTTATCATTTTATCTTGCATTTGTATTAAATACGTATCATTCCAGCGAATATTCATATCTTGTGTAAGTTGGAATAGCTTTTTGCACTATCCTTTACATCTAAGGTCTTATCATACCTTGTGTGCATTAGGACTTTAATGCTCTAAGTCTACTCCCTCATACGTTTAGACAAGGTTATATTACGCTAGGGCATGAGAAACATCGTCACCTTGGTCCTTATACCCTGGTGCATAACGTCTAGTGCTATATCAAACACCATGATTACTCACTTTCTTGTAGCATAATATATTATCCATCTTTTATCATTTCATCCATTTCGAGAGTATAATCGTGTCCTTCCAACCCGCCTATCCTCTCAAGGGGGCATCATCATCCTATCCTTCTATCATCATCCATTTTCCTCTATCCATATCTTAGCTTCTTTGAAATGATGTTACTTGAAACAAATCTCATCATCTCGAACATCATCTCAAAGAAGGGAAAAATGTAGACACCCAAAAATGTCCTCTTACAATACCTTATCACAACATTAAGTCATTTAGACATCTTGTAGCATGTTTTGCCCTAGGTACCCTTGTCATAATTTAATTAGTTAAATAAATCTTATTTATTTGACTAATTTCATTAATAATCCCTCCATTCTTCTAATGTTAATTAAATAATTTATATTATTTAATTAATCAAATTACTTCTATTCATAATCTCTTCTTTCTTCTAATGTTAATTAAATAATTTATATTATTTAATTAACTAAATCATAAATCCAACATTAATTAAATAAATTATATTTAATTAATAAAATCTTAAAATATCTTCTCGCTTTCCTTCTAAAATCAAAACTCATGTGTATCTAATTAATTAATTTAATTAAATAATTCATCACTTATCCTTCTCATCTTTTTCAAGATTTTTTTCTTTTAAAACGAAAAATCAATATCTTTCTATTTTATTAGAATCTTATCCCATCTCATTGTATTTCCTCTTTTGTCAAAAATCAAATCTCATCAAATCTTCTTCTTTGTCCACATCAAAACTCTATAAATGCAGCCTCTCACAAGCTATTTAGATCGACTTCTTCCAGTACCATTACTCTGTCAAATTCATTCTGCAACTTTTCATCATCATCCATCCTTCTTCCGTCATCCCTATCTTATTGTTATGCTGTAATATTGAGCAATCAACATTTTGTCAATAGTCAAATCCTTCAAAGCTTGCATTCTTATGTGAGATTGAGAAGAACAATGGAGTGAATCCCTGGTGACATGCATGTTTGTTTAGATTAGATTATTCATCTTGTGTATGTGTGTTTTACAGGTAACTGCATTGAGGATGGTGAAAATCTGAATCTTAATCTAATAAAATTTCAGATTTAATATTTTCCCTATCTACAGTTGGGGCTACTTTAGGCCTAGATGCACAGAAAATATTCCAAATGGTTGTAAAAATTTATTCCAAAGGTAATGTACAATGTAATTCCATTATTCCTAATATTGTCTTACCTATTCATAAATTTTAAAATACATATATAGATGATGACTCAAAATTATACCATTGTTGGATATTTTTTTGGGTTGTGTAGCATGCTATGAGGTTGAGTTAACTCTACTTGGGTTCCACATAGGTTTTGCGTAGAGGACTTATGGAATCTCACCAAGCTATTTATTTTTTTGTTTTGCTAAGGTAAAGTTCTCCAAGGTCATTTTAGAGAAAACCCCGTGGTATAGTCAATCTTCCTTGCTCATCTTCTCTCCTTGTCTTGAGGATTTGCTGTCTCTAAGGATTTATCTCCATATTCTAGTTTGGGATGAATTTTTTGATTTGTCCTTGCCTCAATCACCTTTTCTAGATTTCATTATCAAGTTGTTAATGTAGGTTTTTCATATTAAACACAATCATTTTTTCTCTACCCATCACTAAAGGAGGATGCGTCTATGTTGATCTTGCTAAATATCTCAAAGAGTCCATATAAATTCAAGTGGGTACCCAAATTTTTACCTAGAGAGTCTTCTACCTCAAATTGATATACATTTTTTATAAATGTAAGTCCTCAAACTATAAAATCTATGACTATCCTCTAGTCATCCAATGTATGTTGGCACTCAGTCTTTGATTATTGAGCCATATAATTCAAGGCCTTCTAAGGTGACTGAGGTAGGATATTCTCATCCCTCAAGGGAATCATCCCAAGAAGTTACTAGTCCATGGCTTAATCAAACCCCCATGATGGCTAATATCATCTCTTCTCAATATAAGAAGAGATCTTCATCCACTATAGCCTCCCATTATTCTCACATCTTAGTTCATGAGCTTGGAAGGAAAATTTATACTATAGAAGAAGAGAAATTATTTGATTTGTTCAATTCAAAATGGGACTCAAATCTTGGGGATAATCACTAAGAAGATTTCCTATAGAACTATTATGGATCTCTCAATGAGATTCTTGATGATGAAATCATCCCTATTCTCCATGAATTTTATTTTATAGAATGTTAGAAGTGTAAGTGTGAATATGTGAATAAGATTAAAACACTTCTTAATACGATATTATATCAATGATTAAACTAATTGAATCAATTCAAAACAGTAATCAAATGAAAGCGTCGTATTGCTCTCTATCTCCAAAGATTTATTAAATCTTGATTGCTCTTAGATTGTGTAAGCAAATAAGACTGTTAAAATGACAATTCAAAGAATGAGATGATGCTAATGCAATGCTAAATGATAAACAATGTAAACTAGCATCTATGAAACAAATAGTTGCAGTTACAGGAGGCAACCATGGTTGAGAACTTGAATGCTTGATGCTTGATATGTGAATGCTTGATGCTTGATGTTTGAATTCCTGTAGAGTAAGAGTGCAAAAGCTTGATTATCTGGATCCTTTTCTTGGTTCAATGAGGCTTTATTTATAGATTTCCTGGCTGTAGAAATGCACAGGGAAAGCTTTGAGAGGCTTGGATTCAATCTGGAGGATTGAATGGTGAGAGATGGAGGAGATTGAGAGAAAGATGGAGATTGTCTCTACCCATGAAAACACCAGGCAAGAGAAGAGGAAGGATTGATGGAAGAGGATTGAGAGATCAAATTCCAAATTTATCTCCAATTTGTCTCCAAAACTTCCCGTGAAGTTTCAAAGCATTAATTGTGACAAATTTAGACATAGATTAGACATAGGAAATCTAATTCATTTTTAAGAGAATGTAGATTGGAATATTCCTTATGCTCTAATTCAAATATTTTTGATTTATTTAAATTAGGAAAAAATGGGATAAATAATTTAATAAAACAAACTATAGGATAGTTGTTTATTAAATTAAACAGAGGAAAAAAAAGCAATTAATTAATAAAGTGTTCGATCTTTATTTAATTAATTTGAGAATGATGTGATAAATTGAAATAGGGATTTGATAATTAAATTGAACAAAGTATTTAATTTTGTTTATTTAATTAAGATGAATTTGGAAGGATTTAAATGTGAATGTGAACGTGAACTATTCAAATAAATATTTCTATTTATTCAAACAGTAGAGGAAATTAGAATGATTAATCAAACAATGTGTATTTAATTAATCGGATGCTCCAGACCAATTTTAGGTGTATACAAGAAGTATCACAAATCATAAAATAAAATAATGTGTGGGATATTTTCCAATAATATTTACCTTGAGGTTTTATGTTTCCATGAGTTAAAAATTGTTGGTTTCATACTTTTATCTATTTTCTATGTAACTTGGCCAAAAATCCATTTTCTAGATAGTGACCATGAAATTGGATGGGGAAGCCTTGCCACTTTTATTTCACCTACATGATATCCATATATGGTATCCCAAGGATGTGATCTCTCCAACCTTTCTTTGTGGGTTTTATTTAATACTAATGACCACCCTCAAGGGCTACCATATGGTAATATTAAATAAAACCCACAAAGTAAATTTGGTGGGATCACATCCATTGGCTACCATATGTGTCTTCCACATAGGTGAATATAAGTGGCAAGTGGGGGTTGCTAATATTTATGCTTCCAATGTTGCTATTGAAAGATATCTTCTTTATAAATAAATTATAGTCACTGCCCATCATTTCTTAGATAGTGTATGGTGATTTCAATATGGTAAAGTTTGATAAATGTATCCATTTTATTATACATTGGACAAATAAAAAATGGAGGCTTGGAATTCCATGTATAATAAAGTATATCTTTTTTACCCTATTTTTTCCACCATGGCCTTAATTATCTGTGGTTTATGTGACAATTTTTGGATCAATATGAAAATAATTCTTAAATGTGTCATGTCCCTTTCCAGATTTCTAACAAAAATAAAATATTTATAACAAATAAATAAAATCTAAACAACATCAGTTTGGTTATACTAAAATAACATCCATAAAATTAGTAGATTGACTATTTGTTTGCACATAATAGACTTTCATAGATGAAAATAACTCCAACAATAGATTATATTAATAGTAATGTACTGTTATGGCAGTCAATACAATAATCAAAAGATAATTATAGATATGAAACAATAATGTTCACTCTAGATTTCATTATAATTCCTTGATGCTCCAGTGCACTCCCTAATTGAGAATGCTCCCCAAGAACCAAAGGGTTTTCATCCTTTGATTCTAGTGACCAATGGGGTTTTGTCCACTAATCACAATCTCCTATGGATTTTTGTCTATAGAAGATTGAAAACAACGTGCCTAAAAATAAATAACATAACATGATAATAATTAAATGTTTCCTATCTATTTATACATAATCTAGAGATTAAATTGGTTATCCAAACCCCAAAATGGCACCAAGGTCCAAATTTGAATTCACTCATTACTACAGGTTAGCCATATGGGCCTTGCATTCTTTCATCACTCTTGATAGGTCAGCCTTATGAACCTTGCATCATTCATTTTTGTCCCACACACCATAATTTTCTTACCAATTTGCATGCTACTTATGTTCTATAGGTCAACTATCCTTGTTGGCTTGGTTGACATCTACTCACACCCCTACTCCTATTTAAGACATTCATCGGGTGACATATCCAACCCTCAATCCTGACACATCATACAACATCCTTGAGTCCCAACCTTTGATTTGCAAAGGTGTCATCACAAGTACTCCTTCCCCAATATTTCTTTCCCTCAAACAATGAAAATTTGGATGCTCAAGAATCTTAAACCCTTCCTAGGTGGCATATTCAACTATTAGGATTTTCCACCTAATTAGATACTCGGTGCTGCTTTTGTTCCTCAAATTTTTAATGTGGGTTTCCATCACTTATTTTGGAATAAAAATAAACTTACATTCATCATATAAGGGTGACAAATCCTTTGAGGGCATGATGTGATGACCAAGGACTTTCTTCAAACAAGACACATAGAAAATATTATGAATCTTGTTGTTTTGTGGGAGCTCCAACTCATAGGCCACTTTATTGATCCTCTTCAAAATTATGTATGGCTCATAGTGTCGAGGCATAAGTTTTTCAATTCCTCTCTTCTTGATATAAGTTTTCTTATATGGCTGCAATATTAGGAAAACTAAGTCTCCCACCTCAAAGGACCTCTATGTTATTGTTTGATCTACATAATTCTTGTGTTGATTTTGTGATAGCTATAAATTATTCTTTTGTGCCCTTAATATCTCTTGATTGTGTGTTATCAAATCACTTGTTGCCAATAATCTACTATCTGAAAATAATAGATTAGTGAAGGATAGTACATTATACACATATAGAGCCTTATAAGATGTCATCCCAATAAACATATGGTGTGACCTATTGTAGCAATATTCACCTAGATGCAACCACTTGATCCATGCATTTTGTTGGTTTGAAAATTAGTTTCTTAGGTATCTCTCAATCCAATTATTTACTATTTATGTTTATGTATTAGTTTGGGGATGGTAGTTGGTGCTTGGTGTGAGTTATTTTATTTTCAAGTGAAACAATTCTTTCCAAAAGAACTAAAAATATGCCATCCCTACTGACGAGTCTAGATAATAGTTAGTTTTTATATCTTTTATACATACTTATAGACATTACCAAGACATTTCTCCTATACATGTTCATACATTATGCTATCTTTGATACCTATTATGCAAACCGTGAACCTAGTTTAAGTATATGGAAATATAATTATGACGTGATGGTTAATGCATGATTTATATGTGAATATGTATGAATTATGATTGGATATCTATGATTAGTCATGGTTGTTAGTATTGTGTACATGTTTTGTGAACTAACCCCTTGAAAATAGAGGAGGCACTGTAGCCCACAACAACTACAACACAAAGCTCGCAACTAAAGGAGTTCTTGAACAACGAAATAGGGGATATCCCAGAATAAAATGAATATTATGACTACAACATGAAGAAATTTAATGAAGGATATAATGCATCATTATGGAATTCAATAAAGACACTAGAGAATGAATAATCCTACTGTGATTGGAATTCTAAACCGACTTTGATAATTCCATATTCCAATCTGTTACAGTAGTCACAATCCAACTTGGACTCTTCTTCTTTTCTAGTTGCATTTAGAGATAACTGGATCTTTGTCACCCTTTGAAATCCAGGGAGTGGTCATTAAAGGTTTCAGTTTAAAGTCCTATTTTTAATAAGCTCCCTCGTGTGAATATGTACAACATGTTGGTTGAGTCTTAGGTTAGCTAGTCAGTTTTTAGTCAAACAATTTTTAGTAGTTATGATATACTCTTTTAGTTTCCAATTGAAAAACAAACTATATTTATTGTGTAGTTATGATTTCATGAATAATATTTGATAAGAATATTATGTGATATTATAGATTTGTGCAATGAATGAATTTGAGTTAGCATAATTGTATTGGATCTGAGAAGTTAGATTTCATTTTAGATTAGTGAAGATAACTACTTGAGCAAGGGCCACTCGAGGTAACTGTCCTTCACTCCTTTATTTTTAGTTATTTCAATTTTGTTTAGTTGTTACTTTATAAATGTAGTTTGTGTTAACAAATTCCTTATGTTTTCAATCATTGATGAATGCATGAACAATCTATATTTCATAGTTATACTGTAATTACTAGAGTTGTTGTACCCTAGAGGGTAGAATAGGTTTAATTAACAGTTTAGCCAGTTTCCAATATTTTCTTCCGAACAATAGTTAGCTATAGTTTTATACTATATGTACCCATAGCCAAAGAGACAACTTTACTTTCCTTACTGTTTTGCAGTTTTATGATTTTCTAGCAAGTGCAATATCTTTACTAGAATGATTTAGGTAATTTCTAGTCTTTGAAAGCACATACAATGCTAGTACCATCACAAGCCTACTAGCCTTGGTCGATAATTCAATGAAGGTCTTTCCAAATTTTAAGTGGACTATTTAGTTATGTTTTCCCCTCTGAATTGTGTGATCAATGCCAAGTTTACTAGAAACCAGTAGGGACTCTACATTTTTGGAGTCGTTGCCAAGGATGGTGCTACTTCAAAGATTAGTGTCTTTCAAGCTTTCCTAGTTTAGAACTTTATTTTAGTATTAGGATTTTTAGGTTTAATATTCTTCAATACCAAAACATTACACTAACATTGGATCTATTTCCATACAAAGTTATATCTATTGTATGCAGAGGAAGATAGACTCTTTGGGAAGATTCCTCCCCTCAAGCCAACAAGCTAGAGTAGATATTGGTGACTACATTGATAAGAGTGAGGGTAATACTGAAGAAGAATCTTCCCTTTCACCAATATCTACTGAAAATACAAAGGGGACCTTCCAAACAATGGGTGGTGCAACAGTGGATGATCCATTCGAACATGTGACCTTTGAATTTCCAATTACCAACCAAGAAAGGAATACTGTGCTGAAGAATATCCCTCCTTCAACATTACCAATCTTCTATGGGTTGGTGACTAAAGATCCATACACATTCCTATTTGAGTTTAATGTCCTATGTAGGATCTATGACTACACAACTGATTCTCAAAAGCTCAAATTATTCCATGCTACTCTAAAAGATGTTGCCCTGAGATGGTTTATGTGATTAGGCAAAGATGTTGTTCCACATTGGGACACCATGAAAAAAAATTCTTGGAGAAATACAAAGATTGTTGTAGAGTATTTCATAGGAGAAGAGATGATATCTTTAGGATGAATCAGAAAGAGGATGAACCATTGGAAGAATATGTAGAAAGGTTTCAATTTTTCTTGAAGAAGAACCCACAAAATAAGCTCTCAGAAGAATCATTGAAGCTTGTGTTCTTAAGAGGAGTTAATGAAGATTGCATGGATTCCATAAATATTATTGGGCAAGTTGACGTGTCTCAATTAACCTTTGAATAGATTTACAGGGTCTACAAAAACTATTCTAGGACCTTCACCAAAAGATCAAGGGGAGAAAGAGCATCCACCACTAGCAGAACATCTAATGGGGTTTCTAAAGTGGAATTAAGTAACCTACCATCCAACATGAAGGAGGATATCATAAATAATCTAGCTACTTAGTTGGGAACTATACATATCAGGAAGAAATAGGAAGAGGTTGAAGCAATTCTCATTGAATCCTACCATAATTACAGACAAAGGAAAGCAAACTATAAGTGCAAGAAGGTTGCTAGTATTATAAAAGACAAATAAGAAAAACCTAATTTTCAACCACTTGAAGGAGAATATGGATAAATATTTCACATTGCTTAAAGAAGGCCATGCCAGCCAAGACAAGGTATGCCAAAAGACCCTCTAACTTTCAATGCATCTTTTTCAATTGGTAATTATAATTTTTCTGCTTGGAATTCTCAGCCTTGACCAAATAACCAAAACCAATGGAAAAACCCTCAACAATAGAAAAAATCTAAGAAAAACTAGAACCAACAACAACCAAATGCATGTCCCCAACAAAATTTTCAAGGTGTCAATTATAACCCTCAATGGCCATTGCAACAAAATTAGTGGCAACCACAATGGAAAAAAGGTTAGCAGTGACAACAGTGAAATGTGAATTACCAAAAAAATTTATTGCCTTCTCAACCACAACAACAAGATATCATGCCTAATCCCCCAAACACAACATATCAGCCACCCAAAGCACCACAATTACCTTTCCAACTTGTATCTAACCCTAACAAGAAGTATATCCAATAGGCTTATACTAACGAGGCTATACAATACCCCACTTATGGGGTAGAGATGAGTGATGTCCACCTTAGGTCAGGGAAACATTAGTTGGACCTTCATCCCCCAAATCATTGAGATGGAGGATGAAGAACATGTATTTTAAGCTTCATACAATTCACCTCTGGAACCTAGGTCAAATTAGGTAAACCAAACTACTTCAAGTCTAGAGCCTCCTTTCCTCGAGCGTTTAGCTATTAAAAAACATCATACCCAAGCTAAGAAAGACCAATTGGGTCAGCTTAAGGATGTCAGTATCAATATTCCACTCATCCAAGCTATCAAGGATATCCCAATATATATTGAGATAGTAAGGGACCTATATCTTAAGAAATCGAGGAGAAAGAAGAAGGACCCTCAAACAATTCATGTCCTAGGAAACCTTGCTAATATTATGCTAGGGGATATAAATATCCCCAAATACATAGACCTTGGAAGTCAAGTAGTGGATGTTAAGATTAATGGGACCCTTATCAAGAACACCTTGATTGACTTAGGGGAAAAAATTAATATCATGACTAAAGAGACAATGCAACTACTTTAGTTAGCTAACCTTAAACCTACACCAACTATTTTACAGTTGGCAGATAGGTCGATAATAAAGCTTGAGGGAATAATTGAGGATCTAGTCATTGCATTAGATTCATGGGATTATCTTACAATTTTTATAGTCTTGCAACCCAAGGTCAACCTTGCATGATATCCACTCATTTTAGGTAGATCATGGTTAGCTACAGCTGATGCATTCATAGATTGTAGGTCTGGGACTATGATAATATCCAATGGGACTGTAACCAAGAAATTGGTTCTCTATCCACCAACCCAACCTTATAAAAACCTAGAGTAGGCTATATGGCCTACCTTGGATGAAGAAGATCATTATTCCCTACAAAATCTCATGATAATAGAACATAGTCCACTGATAGGAACCCAAGATGAGGATGACTTAATTGACCATATTATATAGAATAACTGCAGTAGGGACCTGGAAGAACAAGACTACCTTTCATTTCTACAAGATCTACTACAAAAAATTATACCTGCAAATTCATTAGAAGAGGTATCCCAACTATTCCATTCTCTTTTACCATAAAAATGTGTTCCCGACATTAGTGGCCTTGATCTCATATGTACAATCAAAATCCAAAACTTGGGAAATCATGCCACGTAAAACCCTAAATATCAACAATGGATTATCTAAAGAACAACAAAATTCCATGAACACTGTGCTATAGGCACACACAACAACCTTTACACGGGACTACCATGATATGAAGAGAATTGACCCAAAACTTTGCATGCATAGATCTACATAAATGATGGTTTCAAGCCAATTAGACAACCCCAAAGAAGAATGAACCCTGCCTGAAGAAAAATAGTCAACATTGAGTTGCAAAAGCTACTTGATGTGGGCTTCATTTATCCCATTTTTGATAGCCAATGGGTGTCACCATTAGTAATTGTTCCTAAGAAAGGAGGAAAATGGAGGGTATGTGTGGACTATAGGGAACTGAACACAACAATAAGAAAGGATCACTTCCCCCTACCTTTCATTGACCAAGTGCTTGATTCCTTAGCAAGAAAAATGTACTTTTCTTTCCTAGATGGGTTTAGTGGCTATACATAGATAAAGATAGATCTAGAGGACCAAGATAAGACTACATTTACATGCACTTGGGGCACTTATGCCTACTCTATTCTTCACTTTGGACTATGTAATTCCCCAACAAATTTTTAGAGGGTAGTGCTAAGTATCTTTTCAGACTATGCTCACGATTCTATGAAAATCGACATGGATGACTTCACTACATATGGAGACACCTATGAAGATGCACTCAACAATCTGGAAAAGGTTTTGAAAAGGTGTAAAGAACATAACCTATCATTGAGTCATGAAAAATGTTTCATGATTATGACTCAAGGGATTGTTCTAGCACACTTTATATCAAGTGAAGTTATTCAGGTGGATCCCAACAAGATTGTGATTATTTCTACACTTCTCGTGCCACAAAAGCAAAAAGATGTTAGGAGCTTTTTGGGACATGAAAAATACTATATAAGAGAATCATCCAAGATTTTAGAAAAATTGTAGTGCCCTTATTTGTCTTACTCACAAAGGACATATAATTTGAATGGACTGTAGAATGCTAGTGTTCCTTTAAAGCACTTAAGATAGCTTTGACACAAGCACCTGTCTTAAGGGGGACTAATTGGACACTACCTTTCCATATACACACTAATGCTTATGACTTTGCAATAGGAGAAATCTTGGGACAAAAAGAAGGGAACAAGGAATATGCCATCTACTATTGGCAAGAATTTTGCAAGGAGTTGAGCTTAACTACATTGTCACTGAGAAAGATATGTTGGTAGTTATTTATGATATCAACAAGTTTAGGAACTATATCACTAGTTATCAAGTCTTAATTCACATAAATAATACAACCATAAGATAATTGATGAAAAAACCTATAGTTGGGGGGAGACTAGTTAGATGGTTGCTCTTACTATAAAATTTTGACATAACAATAGTGGATAAGCTAGGGAAAGCTAATGTGGTGGTAGATTTTCTATCTAGGTTGCCTACACAAGTAGAAGGTGTTATGGACAACTCTTTTCTAGATGAAAATTTGTTTTCTTCTACAGTACACACACCATGGTTTGTTGAGATTGCAAATTACCTAGTGGCAGGGCAGATTCCATCACATTTCTCTCGTAGAGCAAAGATATTTAGTGCATAAAAGTTTTCCATATTCTTGGATAGATGGTTACTTATTTTATATTGGTCCAAATAATATCACGAGAAGATGCATAAGAGAAGATGAGGTCTTTGAAATTCTAAAAGATTGTCATGATGAGCTCTATGGGGGTCACTTTGTAGCCAAAAGAACAACATTTAAGATCTTGACAACATGTTACTATTGGCCAAATATCCACAAGGATTTAGTAAAGTATACCAGAAGCTGTGCCAGATGTCAAAGGATGGGAAAAACAAAAAGAATAGATGAAATTCCTTTGCAACCATAGATAAAACTAGCACCATTTGACAAATGGGGGCTTGACTTCATTGGCTCAATTTCACTAGCCTCTAATAATAAAGAGTATATCTTGGTTTGCATAGACTATTTGACAAAATGGGTTGAAGTAAAGGCATTATAATTTGTAAGAGATGGGAATGTAGCTAAGTTCTTGTATGAAGATATCTTTACTAGGTATGGAGTGCCTAGATAAATTGTCACTAATCAAGGTCTAGAGTTTACACCTGAACTTATTTATCAGTTGGTTAAAGAATATTCAACAAGACATAGAAAATCCACACCATATCATCCCCAAGCCAATGAGCAGGTGGAGGTTACAAACAAAAAGATTGAAAATATTCTGACCAGAACAGTGCAAATTCATAGAAAAGACTGGTCCTCAAGATTACTTGAAGCAGTGTGGTCCTACATAACAACATGGAAAACAACTACAAGTTTCACACCTTATGAGTTAGTCTACGATAAAACAAAAATTTTGCCAATAGAGTTTGAGTACAAGACACTTAGGAAAACAATGGATTTAGGAATGGATTTGACAGAACCATAGAAAGAAAGGTTACACAATCTAAATGGATTGGATGAAATCAGAATGGAGGTAATGTATCATACAAAGGTCATTCATAAATAGAGAACCAAATGGCATAATCAATTTATAAAGGCCAAAGAGTTCACTGTAGGTGACTGGGCTTTATTATATGATTCCAGGTATAAAGACCACAAGGGTAAGTTATAGTCTAGATGGTTGGGACCCTATGAAATTCAACAGGTATTTCCTAATGGAGCATTCAAGTTACAAACTATAGATGCAGTTAGATTCACATTGCTGGTGAATGGACATAAATTGAAGATATATAAATAACCAATTTAGAAAGATGATTTTCTTCTTTCACTGATGCATCTATATGGTCAAAATAATGGTTCAGATACATAAAGTCAATCACAAGATAAAAACTCAACAAAATATACTACCAGTTCTCACAGTGTCTCGGTAGATGACCTACATAGTTCATCTCCTGAGGTCACTCGGGTATAAATTACTATCCCACAATATTATGCACGCACAACATAGTTACTATGATTCAAAATCTTCTTCCAAGAATGCTTCGTACTGTTGAAGGGACTTGTAGCTTCTTGTATTAACGTCGCTATAATCCAATATTAGGCCCTTTTGTAGTAGGGACCTGTAGCTTAATACATGTGTATTTTCACAATTTAGTTTGGGACCTATCGCATAAGGTACCCACAACGCTGTCTGTCAGAGCATTTAAAAATTTGCACTACATTAATTATAGTTCATCACCTTTCATTTCAATTTATCTCTCACATGCAACATTAATCCTATCATATTAACTACATGTAGCATGCTCATTTCATTCCACGTTGCCAATTCAAATTTCAAGCATTTGAACTATCATTTCATATATTGTCATTTGTACGTTCTGCTTCATTTCATTACACACGCCACCTTGTCATTCATTTAACCATACACTGTAATTAACTCTTGTAAAATATATATCATATTGAGGATACTCTTTAATGAACCTCACACATGTTATGTTATGTTAATCACATCTGATAGGTACACATACTACACTATCATCATTATCATGGATTTCCAAAAGCTTTCATTATATATTTACATTAAATTCAACATGTTATCTATTTTTTACATTTATTTCCATATTCTACAATTATACCCTTCACCTATTTCACATGAGTTGAAGTGAGGTCACTTCAAAACTTAAGTTGGAGGGGTAATATATCAGCCAATTTTTTAATTTTTTGCCACCAAAAGCCAAATGCATAAACAAACATACAAACCCTTTTTGCCTTAATACTTTTTGCACCTACAACATTTTACTATCAATTTAGTGGTCAATTCCTAGATTCTAAGGTAATTTTAAACCAATTCAAGTTGAATTAAGCTGATACAAAGGAGAAAGGGTTGTAATAGCTGTAATTATAGTGGAAAAGTGTATGTGAGCGTAGCAAAATAGAGAGGGTTTGAAGGTGGTTGAGTTAAAATTGAACTGAATTTCTAGAGCATTGAGAAAAGGTAGAGTATTACACCATGGGAGGTTCAACATTATCTAAAGAGAGCCATCAACCCAAAAAAAAATATTGGAGGACATGCTATGTTTTCCCATTTTCACAAGGGCTGGTTGGTTGGACTACTTCCTCAAATTGATAGAGTACAATGAAGAAACGACGAGGCAATTTGCAACCACATTATAATTTGATGAGGCCACAATCAAGAGGTTGAAGGTGGATGCTTCAAAGGTCACAATTGCACAAGTTTCAGGTCTACTGAGGATTGGAGTTGAGTTCCTTGCTCGAGCAAATGTAGTTACAACTAGGGATGAGTTCAGAGAGCCAAGAGAGAACCTTAAGTCTTCATCACAAGGTACCAAGAGACTATCATTTCCATGGGTATGGGCCTCCTATGCATATTATGTGATTAACTACATTACATGTGATGGTAGGCTATCTGTATTGTATACTGTTCATTTTAATTTGTTAATTCATCTCCATAAAAATATATCGATCAATTTGCCCAATTATCTTTATAATTTGCTTAAAAGAATGGGGTTAGAATATCAGAGGAAGTAGAATGATTCAACCTTATCACATTATTGTCTAATAAAATTGTTAGTAAAAGGAGACTTAATATTCAACATCCCTAGGTATCTTGGGAGAGTTTTGTAGCTTGTCGAGACATTAATCATATCCTTAAGGAACCTGCAGTGCTAGAGGCCCTAGAATCACCTGTTGGGTCTATAAGAGAAACCTGTCATGTTTCACCTATGGCTTCACCTACCCACAACCAAGGTGGATTTGAGGACCAAAATGTGCAAGATTTACCACATACAGCCTCTAGCAAGCCTACAACAAAAGAGAATTCATCTTCCTCTAAAACACCCAGGACCAAGAAAAAGAGAGGTAGTTCATCCAAACCTTCTAAGGTACATAGGAAAAAGAAGGGTACATAAGAAAGGAAATCTACCCCACCTAGGCATGAAGGGAAAGACAACAGTGCGGAATACCTTCCCTTAACACTAATACAATAGGGGAGTAGAGAAAAAATGAGTTCTATAGCTTCTAAAAAATATTGAGACGAATACATGCAACCATAAGAGATAACATAAAATAGTCATTCATAGATTGACACACGTATTTACGTGGGAAAAAATTTTCAGGTAAAAAACCCACCACACCAAGCAAATCCAATTTGTATTATAGTAATAAAATATTACATACAAGCTTCAGTCTTCACTCTCTTATCAACTCACAACAACAGTCTAAAAGTTTACTCACTATTAAAATGCTCTTAGCATACAGTAAATCATTTGACTTACATCAACTACTTACATGCTTAACCGTCAACTTTGGGTTACAAAATGTATATTGTACTCGACTGTCAAGTCTTACATTTTTCATTCAATGTCACAACCCAATCGCAGACTTCAGGTTCATGCACCGATCATCCAATCATGCTATTTGATCTTCATTGACAGATTTTGCATCGGGCCACCCAGGCATTCAATTCCTTGCCTAAATCGGGTCCTGTCTCCAATTAAAATGCGACCTGCAATAAATGCCACTAACTATTTTGGATTTTAGCCAATCAACATCCTGGCACTGAGTCACATGTCCTTCTAACATTTGTTGATCGCTCTGACATTCGGTCTAGCTTGATTGACCAAGCTCCGAGTCCATCTGAGCTCCTACCGCGCCACCGCCGGGCTCATCTTCACCTGTCGTGGTATGGCGGTGAAATCGCTTGAGCTCATCTAGTCTTCCTCATGCTATCACCGAGCTGAATTCCACTTGCTGTGGTATAGTGGTGAGCTCATCTGAGCTCTCCCCAACTTTACCCGCGCTATCGCCGAGCTCACAAATTCACCCCGCGATGTGGCGGTGAACTTGCCCGAGCTCTGTCTCTGTCCACCATGCGCCATCGTCGAGCCTGTCCAGCCTTACCGCAGTGCAACGATAACCATTAGGAAAACTATAGGTGGTCATAGCACACTACTATGGGGGCCACCAGGCCACCTTGCAATAGGGCGGTGATTGCCTAGTAGACCGCTAGCGGTCTCACCGCGGCCATTGTAGTGAGCGAACTCACCGCTCATGGTGTGACGGTAATCGCTAGACATAACACATGCGACCTCACCGCAACCACCATGTTGAGCGGACTCACTGCCTGTGGTGTGACGGTAATCGCTAGACAGAATGTAGGTGGCCGCACCGTAGCCACTGCGGTGAGCGGACTCACCGCTCGCGGTGAAGTGATAATCGCTAGGTCACCACCGCGGTATCGCCAAGGCAAAACCAGATCGCCATGTTAAAGTGTTAAGGGCAAAAGCAAGTCATTTTTGCCAAGTATTTTCCTGACAGAGGTCCAAGCTAGTAATTGAGGCACCGTTTCTCAACATGCTCCCACTTGATGAAGATTCCCAACTTCCTCTTAACTTCAAAAAAATTATTGACAATCATAGGCCCCAAGGCCCATAGATTCTGCGCACCATCTGAACTTGTCTGTGCTCACTGGTTTCATTTATGCATCTGCAACATTCTTCAAAGTGTCGACCTTTTCAAGACAAACCTTTCCATCTTCAACCATGTCCCTCATGAAGTGATACTGCACATCAATGTGCTTCGTCTTGGCATGGAAAGTCGGGTTCTTTTCCAAGCAAATGAAAATCTGACTATCATAGCAGACTGTAATCCGCCCTGCATTAAAACCAATATCCGAATATAATCTACTCAGCCAAACTGCTTCCTTATAGGCGTGAGTTGCTACCATGTACTCTGCCTCTGTAGTGGATAGAGCAACTATAGCTTGTCGCTTGCTCATCCAACTGATTGCTCCACCATTTAACATGAATGTGTATCCATTGGTGGATCTCCTGTTGTCAATGTACCCTGCCCAATCAGAATCAACATATCGCTAAATGCTGAGTGTTCTCTATGATGCAACCAAACTTCCATGGTAACACAGAGCATAGTCTGAAGTGCCCTTCAAATATCTGAACACTCTCTTTACAACATCCCAATGTGATCTTCCCGGATTTTTCATAAACCGGCTGAGAACTCCCATTGCTTGGGAAATGTATGGTATTGTATAGACCATCACATACATTAAACTGCCAACAAAACTTGCATAAGGCACCCTGGTCATGTCCTCCATCTCAGTAGTAGACTTTGGACAGTCTTCAACAAATAGTTTTGTTCCCTGCATAACTGGAACAACTAATTGCTTACAGTCATTCATACCAAATCTCTCTAGAATAGTATTGACATACTTACTCTGACTTACCCAAAGCTTTCAACTTGTTCTTTCCCTAGTTATCTCCATTCCTAGAATATACCTTGCTGCACCAAGATCTTTCATTTCAAACTTTGCAGACAACTGAGATTTAAGATCAGAAATCATAGTATTGCTATTTCCTATGAATAACATATCATCCACATATAAGGTAATAACAAGCACATGATCATTTTTCAGATTTATAATAAACACAATGATCAGATTTTCATCTCACAAATCCCACAGATTACACAAACGTGTCAAATTTCTGGTACCACATTCTAGGAGACTGCTTCAAACCATACAAAGATTTATTTAACTTACAAACCAGATTTTGTTTACCTTTTTCAACAAAATTATTAGGCTGGGACATATAAATTTCTTCTTCTAGCTCGCCATGGAGAAACGCTGTCTTCACATCCATCTTTTCAATCTCTAAGTCATACGTTGCTACCAATGATAACAAAAAATTGATGGATGTCAGCTTTGCTACAGGGGAAAAATCTCTCCATAGTCAATTCCCTCAATCTGGGAGAATCCCTTTGCAACCAATCTTGCCTTATACTTCTTAACACTGCCATCAAGACCAGTCTTCGTTTTGAATACCCACTTACAACAAACAAGATTTTTCCCTTTAGGCAAAGGTACCAAATCCCAGGTTTCATTCTTCTTCAATGAATCCATTTCTTCATTCATGGCCTCCAACCAAGAATTTGAATCGGTCATGCTAATTTCTTCTTTTACAGTCATAGGCTCATAAGTGCTAGTAATTAAGGCATAGGCACAGTTCGAATCTAACATTGAGAAACCATACCTTTCAGGTTGTCATTTTTCTTGTGTAGACCTTCTTACTGGCTGAGGTTGTGGTTCTTCATCATCAGAACTCTCAGAGCTACTTGAACTCTCCTCAGTCTCAGGTACAATATGCAGTTCTTCCTTTTCTGGAGTTTGAGGAATCTCAACTGCATCATTCTTCTTGTCTCTCTGATCTGTCTCAAGCTATTGATCACTTACTGAAGGTTTCGGCTCACGAAATATCATGCTTCAGTTGTACAAAACTTTCTCAGTAACAGGGTTCCAAAGCTTTTATCCCTTCACACCAAATCCATAGTCGATGAGAATACATTTAACAACCTTGTTATCCAACTTTGATCTTTTCTCATTTGGCACATAAGCATATGCCTCATAGTCAAAGACACGAAAATTTCTGAGAGAGGGCTTCTTACCAGACCATGCTTCCAAAGGTGTCTTATCAACAAGAGCAGAGCAAGGAGAATGATTTACCAGATAACATGCTGTAGCCACAACCTCAACATAGAACTTCTGCTCCAAACCAACATCGCTCAGCATACTCCTCGCCTTTTTGATCAGCGTCTTGTTCAACATTTAAGAAACTCCATTCTGATGTGGAGTATAAGGTGTTGTTTTATGCCTTTTAATTCCATGATCTGTGTAATACCTTTCAAAATCTGCAGAATAAAACTCACCACCATTGTCTATCCTCAAGCATTTTATTTTCCTTCTAGTCCGATTCTCTACCAAAGTTTTAAATACTTTAAACTGACTAAACACTTCTGATTTACTTTTAATAAAGTATACAAATTCCCTTCTCGAACAATCATCAATAAAATAAACATAATATCTAGACTTTGATAATGAAGGAACATTAACTGGACCAAACACATCAGAATGAACATAATCTAGTATACCAGAAGATTTATGAGGAATCGAGTATAATGAAACATGGTGTTGTTTTCCATAAATATAGTGTTCGCAAAAATCAAACTCAAGGTTACAATCATCAAGCCCTTCTACAAGGTTTTTATTCTTCAAGGTTTTTAAAACTTTCTCACCTATGTGACCCTGTCTATGATGCCACAACATAGTCTCCTCTGCTAGGAGTTTTACCTCCAAAGAATTTTCAGCCAAAGAAGTTTCTTCATCTTCCTCTACAGGAACAATTTTTTTTGACATTATAGAGGCACTGCTACTTTGAACAGGGTGTGCATCCAACTTGTACAGAGTGCCACTATAAACACCCTTAGCCAGCACCATTTCATGTCTAGCCATTTTACATCCTTTACTTGAGAAAGAAACTTCTACACCAACATCATTTAACTTACTAACATAAAGAAGATTACGAGCCAGACTTGGTATGTGTAGTATGCCACCAATTCCTTTGAATCTTTCATCAGGAAACTGAATTCTGACTCTTCCTCTACCAACAATATCCAACGTTGAATCACTTGCCAGGTACACCTTTCCACCATCATACTTCTCATACTTAGAGAACCATTCTCTATGAGATTTCATTTGAAAGGACACAACTGAGTCAACTAGCCAGACATCATCTGGTGCCTGAGTTGTCAAGGCTACTACAATGAAGGCATCTACATCACTTTGAGAAGAGTCATTATCTGAAGCATTCTTCTTATTCTTGTCCTTACAATCCTTTCGAGTATGACTAGGTTGCCCACAATTCTAGCATCCCACCTTGAAATTTTTACCAAGAGACTTTGATCTCCCCACAGATTTAGATTTGGACTTCTTATCCTTCTTCTTGCCTTTCTCCTTTGGTCTACCTCGAACAACAAGGGCCTCTTTGGCCAGCTCTGAAGACTTCCTCCGCATCTCTTTAGACAACAGTGAGGCAACAACGTCTTCCATCTTGAAAGTAGTGGTAGTACTTCCAATAGCCATCACAAGATGATCCCAACTGTCAAGTAACAAACACAACATGAGCAAGCAACGATCTTCCTCCTCAGTCTTTACACCTGCAAATGACAGCTGAGTAACACTCATGTTAAACGAGTTCAGATGGTCTACGACATATACACCTTCTTCCATTTTCAAGGAGTACAACTTCTTCCTCAAGAATAGCTTATTTACCAGAGACTTTCCATGATAAATATCACCAAAATTATTCCATAATGAAGCTGCAGACTTCTCCTCATGGACGTTCAGGAGTACAGAATCAACTAGACTCAGTCTTATCACAACTCTTGCTTTTCTATTAGCAAGGTCTCAATCCTCTTGCGTCATACTTTGTGGCATATTTCCAGACACTGCTAACCAGAGGTCTCTGTCCACCAAAAAGTCTTCCATTTTGAGTTTCCATAGCTCAAAGTTGTTGCCATTGAATTTTTCAATATCTACTCTACCTGATGTACTCACCATCTCAAACATAAGCAAGTTTTAACAATGTAAGACTCCCACTGAAACAATATTAGCACAAAAAGCTGACCTTTCAAACAAGGATAACACAACTGGCCAAGCTTTGATACCACTTGAAGGGAAAGACAACAGTGCAGACTACCTTCCCTTAACACTAATACAATAGGGGAGAAGAGAAAAAATGAGTTCTATAGCTTCTAAAAACTACTGAGATGAATACATGTGGCCATAAGAGATAACAAAAAATAAGCATTCACAGATTGACACAAGTATTTACATGGGAAAACCTTTTCAGGTACAAAACCCACCACACCAAGCAAAGCCAATTTGTATTACAGTTATAAAATATTACATACAAGCTTCAATCTTCACTCTTTGATATGCTCATAATAGTAGTCTGAAGGTTTACTCACTGTTACAATTCTCTTAGCATACAGTAAATCATTTGACTTACATCAACTACTTACATGCTTAATCGTCACCTTTGGGTTACAAAATGTATATTGTACTCGATTGTCAAGTATTACAATTTTCATTCAATTTCACAACCCAATCGCAAACTTCAGGTTCATGCATCGATCATCCAATCACACTATTTGATCTTCACTGATAGATCTTGCATCGGGCCGCCCAGGCATTCAATTCCTTGCCTAAATCGAGTCCCGTCTCCAGCTGAAACTCGACCTGCAATAACTGCCATTAACTGTTTTAGCTTTTAGCCAATCAACATCCTGGAACTGAGCCACGTTTCCTTTTGACATTCTCTGATCACTCTAACATTCGGTCTAGCTCGATCAAGCTTGGTTGACCAAGTTCCGAGTCCATCCGAGCTCCTATTGCACCACCGTCGGGCTCGTCTTCACCTGTCGCGGTATGGCGGTGAACTCGCCCGAGCTCATCTAAACTTCCTTGTGTTACCGCTGAGCTGACTTCCACCTATCGTGGTATAGCGGTGAGCTCATTCAAGCTCACAAAGTCACCCCACAGTGTGGTGGTGAACTCGCCCGAGATCTGTCTCTTTCCACCCCGCGCCATCGCCGAGCCCATCCAGCCTTACCACGGTGTAGTGGTAACCATTAGGCAGACTGCAGATGGTCATATTGGACTATTGTGGGGGCCTCTAGACCACCCCACGGTAGGGCGGTGACCTCATGGCACACCGCCAACGGCCTCACCATGGTGAGCGAACTCATCACTCGCGGTGTGATGGTAACCGCCAGACAAAACGTAGGCAGCCTCATCGCAACCACCACGGTGAGCGGACTCGTCGCCCGCCGTGTGACGATAACGACCAGACAGAATGCATGCGGCCTCACCGCAGGCACCGTGGTGAGTGGACTCACCACCCATGGTGAAGTGGTAACCACCAGGTTGCCACCGTGGTATCGCCAAGGAAAAACTAGATTGCCGCGGTAAAGCGATTAAGGCGAGAAGCAAGTCATTTTTCGCCAAGTCCTTTCTTGACAGAGGTCCAAGCTGGTAATTGAGGCACTGTTTCTCAACAAGGTGTTCGTGTCATTTGAAGAAGAAAGGTTTTATGAGAGGAAGTGTAGAGAAACCAAAAGAGGAAACAAGGGACAAAGGACAACAAGAATAAGATGCTACGATGGTTGACACCGATTCAAAAATGAAAGGAAATACCTCTAAAAATGTACATATGCCTGTAAAGAGAAAGTGGTATATATCTACCACCTTTGAGTTAGATTTAGAGGATGTATTTGATACCAGTAAAACAAGAAAGAAAACCCCAACTAGCCCTAATAAGGAGGGTTATGATTATACATGGGGTTGTAATGAGCATTTTTTAGAAGAAGAGGAAATTTTTTTGGAGGACAAAAATGTTAAGAAGGAATTACAAGAAGCTCTAGAAAGGATTAAATAGCTAGAGGAACTGGTTCAAAATTATGAGAGAAAGGGTAAAGAAAGGGAGATAAAAATACAAGATTTGGAGGAGAAACTACAAACATATGGACATGGGGCAAAATTGGACCTATTGGCATAGCTTGCCATGGTCAAAACAGGGAGTAAAGAACTTACAACTAAAAATTAGAGATCCCCTACTACAAAAACCTCAATTTATCATATAATTCTATCCCTTGGGTACCAACTGTGGAAGGTTACTCAAGAATTTTATCAAAAAAGGAAATTTTGAAAAAATAAAAGGAAGAAATGATGGGAGAGCATACAAAGATACTAGAGGGTAAGGACATTGAATTGAGAAAGTTAGTAGTTAAAGTGGAAGAGGTAGTAGATAAAGCTGCCTATATTGTCAGATGTAGACCCCTAGCCAAAACTTATGCCTTGTTTCTCCAAGAATTTTTTTTGAGTCCCCAATTCAGTAGGTTAATAAGCAACCAACCAGTTTCCGTGAGTAGGAAATTTTATTTCCTTAACATTTTTGGTGATTCTACACCAGATGAACATGACCAAATTTGTGAGTATTATCTGCATAACTATGTAGTGAGATAGAATGGAACCCCTTGATGTTTATGGGGGATTTACTGGTAAAATAACTAGAATCCTACTTTAGATATTAAAAATTTAGGGGTGAACTCATGAAGGAGTATGAGGATAGAGAAAAATCAGTTGTTCTCCCAATGAGAAAAGAATCCAAGGACCTTGATGCAATCATAAATGAATGGTTATTGATGAGTCTATTTAATGGTCTATTTTTCTGATATTTTTATGCATGCTTTCAAACATTATCAGATAATCCTTTTAGACATATTCCTATGCTATGCTATCTTTTTATGCTTATTATACCACCTTGGACCTCAATTATAGTAATGAAAATATAGTTATGACAATAGTATTGCATGATTTATATGTGAGTATGTATGAAATATGGTTGGAATTCT